>CACRXP010000444.1:94285-148042 GCA_902702965.1 Spirometra erinaceieuropaei | reverse complement strand
GCCTTCTGAATATGCGAATATTTCTGCTCTGCGATCGTACATTTCATGACAGTTCGATCGCCGCATCCAACACTGTCCACCGTGTGCAGCACAACCAGAAGGTATTTTAGTCACACTAGGAGCTTCTTTTCGGCCGTCCACAACAACAGTACGATTTTTCACATTTATTTTCGGTGCGCTAAGAAATTCAAACATATTTTGCAGAAAACATGCACAAAATATTCTTTCATTTACTCATTTGAAAAAAAGATTAAGTCTCCTTAAAGTTTTTTACTCAAAGGAAGGGTATCGTTGGGTTTTAAAAAAGTTTCTAATTACGAGAATTTTCAAGATCACGTCAGAACGGTTATTGATGCCTCTTCTAAAGTATACAAACAGGTCCATGTTCATTGCTATACGGCGTCTTCAAAGGAGCTTAGATGAACGAGTGACGGAATGTGTAAAGCATGTTGTTTGGGAACCCTGAAAACAAGCGTAGCAGTAGACGGGGTGAAAAATCCGTCACGAATTAGAAAAGTTTTTAAAAACCGAAAGATACTCACTGTTCAAGTAGAACATTTAACGATGTAATTTTTTGAGTTGGGAAAATCGCCCTTGTAAAATTCAAAAGGCAACTTGGCGGGCATACGTTTGCCTTCGATAAATTCCCTCAGCCTTGTACATTTATATGGCTATTGAAGTAATGAATTAAAAGATACGGGCAAGTAGAAAATTAAGCTGTAGATCGGGTTTAGAGAGGGGAGGGGGAGAGTGAAACACCACAATTCCAGTCAGCGCCAGGGAGAAGGTGGGTCCGAGCGAAGGTAATTACAGGCAGGTGGCTGGCTTGGTGGATTTGAACCATGGCAACTGTGGGACCTGTATGAAGTTCTTCTGTGCTCATAGCCGTTACTTCATTAACCATACTTTAGTAGCCATATAAATGTGCAGGCCTGAAGAAAATTTATCGTTAAATAGCCTTTTGGACGCAATTTTTTACCAAATGAGTACACTAAAGAATATTTATGTGCACGTTTTCTGCAAAATATGATTGAATCTACAGGAACAGTAAAAACCAATGGAAAAAATCCTACAGCTTAAGTAGTTATTTTTTGCGAAGTGCAGTTTTACAGAAAGGGCGAAAAGAAGCCCACTCAGAGGCTGGCGCATCCTGGCGTGACTGAAATGTCTTGTGATTATGCTGTACGACCACACTGAAGTAATCTTTTAGGGTCGAAAGCGCACTTCAGAGATAGCACATCTACTGCGTGTCTCGCGCAGTCTCCCAGCGAAACATTCCGTTGTCGATCCTTTTGAACTGCCTCAAACAGTCCAGATCGTAAAGAAATGTCAGCAAGGCGCTGACCGTGATCATTGACGACAGTTCGGTGGTTGCCAGCAGCGAGGTCTGCTGATACTTCCACTGCCCTCGTTACCCAAACCTACTCAGTCAGTAGAAAAGCGCTGGAAAGATTTAAAAAGAAAGAAATAAAGGCGATTGGACAGTCAGAAGGGCGGGGAAATAACAAGAAGGATCGAGGAGTTCATGTGGCAGGGGAGCGCGCACCGATCGCGTTACAGAACTTACTCGTCCCACAGTGCCTTGTAGCTCTCTCTCTCCATCTCTCGAGGTCGGACAGCAATCGCACAACGGCACGTAAAAAAGGCAGAATGGCATTACCGACAAAGACAGGGGAGACTAGAGTAGTCATTAGCGGGTGAGGGGGGGGGACGTTGGAATGCTTCTGCTGATTGGTCATTAAATGACCTTGTGTGGGGCCATAAGATGAATACTTTAAATAGGACTCCTGACTTTTGATAACTTGCGTAGGTGGAAAAAACACTCACCTGCGCCGCAAACAGTCCGGAGGACTTCGAATTTGGTTAACTTTCGAAGCGGAACGGCTCGTTCCAAGTCGGCGTCCTCATTCAACCGGTTTATGCGTTGATTCTGTCGCTGCACCTGCTCCACAGCCGTCTCGTCGGTCAAGATGGCGGTGAGCTGGTGGGATGACGGGAGAAAAAACACGCGCTAAGTGGGCCTGTGGTCAAACTGACCTCGGTTCTATATTTATATGGAGAGCCCTGTGCAAAACGATAGGTACGAGCAATCACCGCGACATTCGGGGCGCATCCATCCGAGAGGCGATGACAATTAATCCCTACCGCAGGGGGATGACTGTGCAAGACATTCCGAAAATATACTGTGACTTTAATGAGTAGGGTGCCTTGCCAAGAGATAATTTTTTCCATTAGCAGTTGCGTAGGTCAGGCATAAACCTCAGTGCCAGCAGCTGTAACCTCGACAGAAACGTCGCTCAGAGGGCATCAGCTGACTGGGCTGCGAAAACAAGCAGCTCTCTTAGATCCACTCAAATCAAGTAAACGCAGAAAACCTTAAAAAAGTAGAATAACGGTGATGAGGAGGTGGAAGTTCACCAGCCCCGCTTCTAAACTGTCTGGATTGTAGTGTTAAGATTTAAGGGCCTGAAGATTGGCAGCTGGGTAGATAGGACGTCAAGGTTAAGCAAAAAACGTTCAATGGCTGTAAATTATCTGAAACTCCGGCAGAGACATCGATGATGGGGGGCATCAACTAGAAGGCTAACAACTGACAGGTACAGTCGCAATGGTCAGCGGACCGTACATCCAACGACACTTACGGCCCCACACTTGGAGTTCATTTGGCAACGAACACATGTCTGATGGCTGCATAAGCTTTCCGTTTTGCAGAGTCCGGTAGAAAATTCTTTAGAAGCCGACTCTGTGAATTACAGTAGGTGGACTAGTTCACGAAATGTCAACTGAAATTCCGAATTGCGTTTTCGCTTCGAAAAGATTAATTAAGTAGGGTTGTAAAAACTAATCAGCCGGGAGCATAATTCTATAATATTTCAGTTACCCCAGAATTCCGGCTTTCGAACGAACTACTTTTCGGCTGCATCTAAAAACCATACTCCGAAAAAATGACTACTTAACTAACATGCGGTTTTCTCATTAATTTTCGATGTCTTTAAAAATTCAAGTATATTTCATGGAAAACATGCAAAAAAATATTCCGTATTTTGCTCATTCTGTAGAAAATAACGTTATCTTCCAATTTCATAATCGAAGGAAGGGTAATGTTCGGTTTTCAAAAAATTTTCTAATTCACGAATAATTTTGAACTCCGACCTGCCCTTACACTTGCATTCAGGGTTTCCAAACTGCAAGCCGTACATGTTCCGCGTATGGAAAACCCTACATTTATCTACGGTATTAAGAGAATATCATACGGGGTTCATAAAATGTTGCAGTGGGTTTGAGCCATATTGTTAACTTCGCAAGCCACACTGGTAAATGAAGAGACATGACGTTTTATGAAGGGCCATTTCACGGTATTAAACATTTTCACAATTAGAAACTTTTCTAAAACCGAATTATACCCTTCCATCAAGTGTAAAATTGAAAGAGGACGTAATTTTCTACCGAATGAGAAGAAGAATATTTTTTATACATGTTTTCTATGACATTTCATCGAATTTTTAAGGGCATCGAAAGTCAAAAAGAAAAGCGTCCGCCAGTTAAGTAGTCATGTTTTACAGAGCATGGTTCTTGTATGCAGTCCGAAAGAAGTCCGTTCGACGGCCGGCATCCTGAGGTAACTGCATTATTATTGAACTATGCTGCATGATAATTAGTTTTACAACCCTATTTCAGTAATTTTTTCGAAACGCAAACGCATTTCGGTTGACATTTGGTGAGTTAGCCCACCTGCCGTACCTCAAGCAGTCTAGACCGTCAAGAAAAGCCTACAGAGAGAGAGTAATCAACAACACTCTGATTTTCATCGTTGAGGATAGCTCCACTGTTGTCGACAGCAAGGCCCCGACCTACACTGGAACAGATCTGCACAAGATCTACCAGAGCTCTCAACTTTCACACCGGCCAGGCTCCGTATCCAAACAAAGTCGACACGACAGAGGCTCAGCGTGGGAGCAGAAGAATGAACGGCCTGTCTACGCGTACCGCGGGCGCGCCCGGACGCACAACCTGGCCCCTAAATGCACCCCCCCGTTGGGTGTCAATTAGGCAACTGGGGCACAGCGGCCAGGGTGACGTTAATTCAACGCGTGCCTAGAACGCGCGTCTAGTCTGTCTAGTCGCCCATGTGATGAGATTTCACCTGCAGTGTGTTCCAGACCTGTTTTGAGGGCGAAAAATGGTGTCTAACTTCCGAAAACAATCTGTCATTTATCCTCTCCCTTCACGGCCGGCAATTTTCCCACCTATACGCTTGTTTTGGACACTGACTTTTCTGCCATGGTACTTACAGTGCGTGACCCATCTCATGAAATGTTGGCTGAACTTCTGAAATGCGCTTTCGACTAGGAAGGATTACTTGGTCGCGGTTGTGATACTGATTATCATAAGGCATATTCTTATAGCATTTTAGATTCTGCAGGATATCGGCTTTTAAATGCACTTCTTTTCAATCTCCTGTAGAAAGCGTGCTCGGTAAAAAATGACTACTTAATTAGCATGCATTTTTCTCATGGATTTCCGATGGTCTTGGAAATTCAAATATATTTTCTAGAAACCACAAACAAAAATATGCTTTCTTTTAGTCAATCAATATAGAATCACGTCTTCTTTATATTTTGTACTTAAGAAAGGAGTATAATTAGGTTTTAAAAAAGTTTTCTAATTGCCGAATAATTTGGAGCCTGATAACTCGTTGCATTAGTGCTTAGTGATTAAACTCTACAAGGTGCATGCGTTCCGCGTAATGAAAATCCCATATTTTTCTATGTCATTAAAGAGATATCATACAAGGTCCATAAAATTTTGCGATGGATGCGGACCATGTTGTACATTTCATGAGGAGCAGTGGTAAACGGCCAGGTACGATGCTATGTGAATGGACATATCGCGGTCTTAAAAAGTTTCATAATTAGAAACTTTTTTAAAACTTAATTATACTTCTTCCTTGAGTATAAAATATAAAGAAGACGTGATTCTCCATTGATTGACTAAAAGAAAGCATATTGTTGTTTGTGGTTTCTATAAAATGTGTGCATTTCCAAGACCATCGAAAATCAATGGGAAAAATGCATGCTACTTAAGTAGGCATTTTTTACCAAACACGCTTTCTACAGGAGATTGAAAAGAAGTGCATTTAAAAGCCGACATCCTGCCGAGTCCAAAATACTATAAGAGTATGCCTTAAAATAATCAGTAACACAACCGCGACTAAGTAATCCTTCCTAATCGAAACCGCATTTCAGAATTTTAGCCAACATTTCATGAGATAGGTCACGCACTGTAGGGGCATGCTCTCCAAACGGGCCACGAGGTGGATGCGCTGAACCTACACGAGAGCCATATCTGATTCTGGCAAGCGTTATCGGAATGCGCACTATTAAAAAATGTCAACATTTCGGGGTTCAGTGACAGACCTGGTTGACAACAGGCATCGCGCACACTGGGACCCTTGCCGCCTCCCCCTCCCCATTGTTGTTGTTGATCGAAATCCTGGTCATTTGATGTGTGGGCCAGGGGGTGTGGAGTGGGGCGCCAAGGTGCGGGTTCAATCAAGCCACCCACCTGCGCCCTTCCCCGCCTCGGGTTTTCTTGACTCTGCCTTGACACCTGATCCAAGAGGGCAGTAAGAGGAGGGGGAGAGTGCGGCAGATGCCACACAAGTCCACTATCATTATAAACTAATTCACGCACAAGTCACCGTCCCTGCTCTCACCTAGTTGTGGGACACACGGTAGACATCGTCGTCAATGACGGTACGTATGAAGCCAGAGATAGACAGGCACAGTTGGATCACACGACCAGGCTTGTCCTACCCTAAAAGTGATCCCCTGCTAGATAGCTTTGCCTCCTGTCTCATTTAACTCGCACGGCCAACCCCCGTCCCTTTCCGCATGCCAACCACCTGACTAGATAACAACCGACGTTGTTTGTATTCCGACTTGGACAGTGGCTGGGACCCGGGGATGGGAGGACTAGAGATTACGTCGACGTCTCCGTGCATTTTCGCACTGTAAACAAGCTGAGGCGCTTGAAGCCATCACAGTGCGCCAAACGCTCTGGCTTTGAAGGTTTCCAGCTGACGGGAGAACTTTTGCCTCGACCCAGTGTAGTGTGTTTGAAGAAGAAGAAGAAGAGTCGAGCACCGGAACAATTGGTTTATTATCCTGAGCTTTCACACTCGTACAGGAGTCCATCGTCAGAGAAAGTGGCAGAAACAGGACAAGCGGCAGTTATAAGGCACGTAGACCCAATCATCGACCGACGTCGCACGACTGGAGGTGACTACGAAGGGCTCTGTATGCCGGCGCCAGATCGATAAATCGATTGACCGAGTTCTCATCCGAGGCCCAGGCTTCAATCAATTCTCGGCCTGTTTTGTTTCCGGCGTGGGCAACTATTTTGGTGGCTGCGAAGTCAAACTCGTGACCCATTTCGTAGGTGTGGGCGGCCACTTGTGATAATGCGTCGCCTCGCCTCGCCGCACAGCCAGCTTATGTTCATGTATGCGCGATCCGAGCATGCGTCCGGTCTGTCCTGTGTAATTACAAGGACAATTTTGACACGGAATGCGATACACTACTCCAGATTGCTCTTCAGGTTTTAACCGGTCTTTGATCTTCATGACCCTGTTGCGCATGGTGGCTTTGGGGCGGTGTGCGGTTATGTGTGGCTGAACGCCTAGGGGCGGCTCCGGCCGCGTCAGCCAACTACACCCTCTCCAACCGCCGGTCTTCTTCACAACAGCACATGACTCAGGTGGGAGAGAAGGGGAGGGTGAGGTAGATGCGTCGAAAGTCTACCAACATTTTGGACTAATTCACGCGCAAGTCACCACTCCTGCTCTCACCCTGTTGTAAAGACGGTAGACATCGTTCGCAACGACAGTGGAACTGTCTAATCAAAACCCGATGAGGTCCCATTTCTGGTTGATTGGAAATATTAGCCTATAATTAATTAATTCGTGTGCGTGCTAATTCCAGGTCGATCGCTACCATCCTCTGTTCAGTGTGTCGTTCTTACTACCTTATAACAGCGTCTTCCACTTGGCAGGATTCCCATTAACTTATGATCCTACCGGTAATTTCATTTTCTGGTCTGCAGTAACCAAATAAAACAGGCAAGGCGCACGAAAGCGAAATGTGGGTTTTCGTGCGACTTTTCTGTTATCGATACCCCCAAATGTTTTCTGTGCGCATTCAAATGGCCCTCAGTTCCATTTTCTTCGTATGACAGGTGGTCTGGGTGAGAATTATCGAAGGGGGGAGTCCATTGAGCAGCTTAGAGGTCTGCGTAAAAAGCCAGTGTGCATTTGCCTCACTTCGGGGGCAATTATGAGTAACACGTGGTCAATTGGCGGCATCTAAGTCGTCTTTCTAAAGCAGGACAACGGCTATTCCAGCTTTACCAATTAATAGTGCCTTGCACTCCACGCCCAATGGCATATATGCATTTGCATATATGTCCGCAGCTTGGGAATGGGGAAGGGAGAGTGAGGTCGACGGCTCAGCGCATATTTCTCACTATAAACAATCTCACGCGCATAGAGCTATCACGGGGCGCTAAGTGTCGTGGCTTGGAAGGTTGTCAAGTGACGGAATAACTTGGACCTCGCAGTCCGCCCAGTATTGTGTATTTACGTGGATAGACCGGCTGATGGTCTAAAAGTCAGGCTGTAATGGCTCCTTCTTAATGTGGCCTTTATGGTACTCCTACTCCGTAGGATCTGAGCCAGGTATGACGGTACGCCTAGGTGCGGCACAGGACGTGCCAGCCACCCTTTTGTTGTTGGTTAAAATCCTGGTCATTTGCTGAGTGCACCACAGGGTTCGGAGTGGAACGTCAAGGTGCGAGCTCAACTGTGCTATCCACCTGCGCCCTCCCTCGCCTCCGGTCCTGATTATGTCTTGGGACCGGGTCCAGGTGGGGGAGCAGGAGAGAGTGCGGTAGATGCTGTGCAAGTCTACTACCACTGTAAACTAAACCGTGCACGAGTAACCGTGCCTGCTTCACCTTCATGTAGAGCACACGGTGGACATCGTCGGCAACGACGGTCGAACTATCGGATGCAAAAACAATCACCAAACACCTGCTGGAGACTGGCCACGTGGTGGATCAAACGGCAGCACTAAGAGTCCTGCTTCGCGCAAAAACTGCGGCCATACTGGAGAGAAAGCCAGAATGGTGTGAGCGGTCGGGTCACGTGATCTACCTCGCAATGCCGTGGTAGCGCAGTCGATGAGGTAAATAGCTCCACTCCCTCTCCCGATCCCGCTGGACGAGGTTTCGTCGTAAACAGCAGTAGCTCGCCCATATAGCTTTCCTCGCGCCCAACCCCCTGTCTGATCGACATTCCCTCCGGCGTACGCGCCCTATTTCATTTGATCGTTCTAGGCCGTGAGTTTTATAAATGCGCAGTGACCATGAGCAGTTGAAAAAGTGGTCAGATGATTTTATGATGCAATTAAATTCGGCGTGATTCGCCGTCTTTGTAATATTCGAATTTACAGATGTTTCGACGGCCTCGGTGGGATTCCAACCTATGAAAGCCAGGGGACAAGACTTGAGTACAGCCAGCGTCGGGAGCCGTGATTTTAATCATGTTTGTGTCCTATTACTCGCCCAGCCTACCGCATCGTATAGAATCCACCAATTCTAATAAGGTAAGCTGACGGCTGGAGTTAGGGTTATTGTTAGGATTTGGATTCTTCCTAGGGCTGAGGTTGTCGGGCCTGCGTTATAGTCTGCATTCGCGGTTGAGGCTAGGTTTAGGGTTTAGAGTTAGGAGTTTGGACTGGGTCTTGGGTTAGGGATTTGAGGCCTAGGGTTAAGGTTGCGGTTACTCTCAATTTTTCCTTAAATTCTTACGAGTTAAGGGTTATTGTTCAACATCACCGGTATGGTTACGGTTGACTTTAGGGTCGTAAGTAACAACAGTTTCCCCAGAGGGTTACATGCCATACCCCTGCCGTGAGTTTAATCACACCTACCAGGTTGGTGAGCCTGGTAGTCCTTTGGTGGATTCTATGTGGGTTTTTTAGGAAATCCAGCTTTGACAGTTAGCTTTCTGCACCAGATTCGGTGGATTTAACATGCTGGTAGCTTAACCCAAATGTGATAAAAATTCCCGCTCCCAGTGCTGCATTGTAGCTCAGGTGGCTAGAGCGTTGGCTGTACTGAAGCCTTTCCCTTGCTGTCGTAGGTTCGAGCCCCACCGACGACGTCGTCGCGTTTTTCACAGTTAGGTCAGGATGAATTCTTCAAAGTCTGGGAAAGCGTCTATAAATATTTAGGTAGTCGTTTATTTACTGAGTGCGGTCTTGCAGGCGGCCGATGAGAGGCTTATTCAAGAGCCGACATCCTGCGCTGAATATCTTGGGATTATACAGCACAATAGTCAGAATCATAATCCCACTTCAGCAATTATGGATAGTCGAAAACGCGCTATAGAATCCTTGTTGAAATTTCATGGGATAGGCCAGTTAGTGCAGGCTGTAGAGTACTCGATTGTAGGTTCCCCGGTCTGCAACATTGAAAGGCAGCTGCTAATTCCATCCGCACTTATCCCTACCGTTGGATCGCGGATCGCAAGACTGGACTCCGTGATGCAAACACCTTCTTCGCCCGGGCAGACCATGAATCCCGTTACGAAACATGCCACTGCCTTTCGCTTTACACCCTTATTGGTGTGGGGGAACTCAAAAGAACCCAAGCAAAAGTTACGAACCAAAAAGTGAGCATTTTCCATCCGGAAAGAGTGGTCCAGTTAATTAGGTCTACGTTAGTCGCCGAGGCGATATGCCTCCTGGAAATGTGATTAAACTCACGTCTGCCGGTGGGGTCTCGTAGCTCAAGTGGCTAGAGCGTCGGCTGTACTAAAGCCTTCCCCTTGCTGTTCCAGGTTTGAATCCTACCGAGGTGCCGATTTTTTTACGGATTGAGCAATATGAAGCATTCAAAATCCGCCAAAACACCTATTAATTCCCAAGTACGACATAGACACATCCCGGGATTAAACAACAGGACATTTCAGGTTAGCAAACTGAGAAAAATGAAGTGCTCACCAGATCAAGGGCAGAGTATTGCTGGCGTTTCGAAGTGCATGGCCGGCTCTCCATTATCAAAGCGTTCAGTGCACAGAAGTTTGAATAAACGGCCAAAAGAGCTAGTATTGGGCCGATCGATTTTTTCCTTATTTCGCCACCTTGGCACTCTGGTTGTCGTTTGTGAATGTTGATAGTTTCCTGTGTTGTATGCCGTCACCTAAATTGGGGTCAGTTGTGTTGCCGTGTTTGCTCAGTATTCTTAAGCTGCGTGTGACCGTCTTGTCCTGGTCATGGCGTATGTAGTGACGTAGGACTTTACAAGCCGCAGGAAGGCCAAGGTGGCTGTTAACTGAGTTGGCATCTGAGTATTAAACCTCGCGTGCGAAACGTTTTTTCCCTGCGGCGCCCCGACCTAAGAGGGTTGCCCCTTAAAAGCCAAAACCGTGTCCAGTTTCTCTAATGTGAGTCGCAAATTCTCGGCCTTTCTTATGTGGGCAGAACTAACGATGCGCGTTTTATCCAAAGCAACTTTGTGCCCGCTTTCTAGAGTATGACAGTCGAATTGGTATAAATGATCCTGTATTCTTACTGTCAGTCGCCGTTAAAGTAGGTGTGTGGAAGCAGATTTCCCGGCTCGACGACAGTATACCGCAAACTGACGACTATGCTACGCAATCAGTTTGTACATCTTATGGATAGAATTGGTTATTTGGGTAAAAAAAGAAGTCATCTAGAAGATTCTCCGGAGTACCGGTGACGATTCGGGTTCAAATCCCACCGACGACGTCGTCCTCGAGTTTTTCACAATGGGGTCAGAATGAATTATTCAAATTCGCAGCCAGAACACGCTGTTTTGATAACTGCCTAATTGTTTGCTCGAGCTAATTGTCTGTATCGTCTACCGGCAATGCCAGTACGATAGCCTAATGATCTACCGAACTGACAACACAACTACTAACTAAAAGCGCAGACAAGCGTGTTTCGCCGATCTTGCGCCGCTGCCTGACGCAGCTGCGAGCGGTTCGGATAATCAGTGGGTCAGTACGGTAAATCATTACACAATTATATACTACTGATTGCCTGTTGGCGGTTTGTGAATATTACGCGGTTATGCTGATGGATGTCAGCTCAAATATTCATATTAAATTTCGGACCGCGCCTGTAAATGTACGTTCCAAAGGCGCATGAATTTCCTCGGAAATTAAACAAGGCAAAATGTCAGTACGCCCTAGAGGTGGCGTAAAACCGGCAGCGTATAAATATGGATAAGGGAGTCCCCATATTGCCAAATGCCAGCTGGTGGCAAGCATAAATCGCACGACCGGCTTCTCTTTTGGGTAAAAAAGCGATGATGTGATTGGCCATTCACGCAGACAATGTCCGTATCCCCCTTCCGGGTGCCCGGTTGATTGGAGGGCATTTTTGGCGGAAAAAGATGTGTTTAGCCCAAAAATTTAAGGCGTTCCGCTTCTCTCAGCCCGCGATCTAAGCAGTCGGGAGTCGTTCTCGGCGTCGGCTTTTGAGGCGTCGAAGACAGCACCAGCGTCACCGATATTACGTTCAACCAGTAATTCTGGAATTCCGATCAAGCTGCTAGTCCTAAGGCGTTCTTACGGCCAAGAGGCGCGACCCAAGTTCCAGCTTGGGACGCACGCCGCCAAGACGCCGTGGATTCAACCACCCTCTTCACCCCTATCCCCGCTCTTTGTTTGACTACAAAAACTGCCTACGCCCACTTGCTTTGACGCTTCGCAGTCGCATCAACTAATAGGGACTTATGCGGACCGTCTGTATAACCTTCCGCTGGCGCTTCTCATTGCCTAAATGGCGGTGCGTGACCTTATAAGCTGGAGGACGGTCGGCTTGACGATTACGCAGGTGTCAAATGCTGGGTCTCAATTACTTCCGTCACGGCAGTGCTTAGCCGTTAGGGTGGCTGCTGTTCACCCGGCGCATTCACAGATGGCGAATTTCGCAACGATTTTTAACACCAGTGCCAGCCCGAAGACCTTGAATGTACACACACACACACCGGGCAGATCGGGCCTTTGGCGAAAAACCAGGGCAAGTCACGACTACCTGACTGGACTATCCAAGACCTCAACACCACAAAAAACTAGATCGGCCGCGGTCCGCTCTCTGAGACAGTCATTCATTGCAGGGTCCTTGAAGGGTGACAGGGCCACGTGTCACCCTTTTGGGCCTTAAGGTCTGAAAGCGTCTGCTTATGCCTAGATCAGCAAAACATGGCTCTCCCAGTATGGTGTACGCCGGCAGCCCTCGGGCACCCTGACGGTGGATGCGCTGACGCTCCCGCTGGATAGGCAGGTCGTGTGCGTAGCTGCCCAGTCATCATGCTCGTCTCTCTGCTGCTGTTGATGATGTGCTTGGTTAAAATCCTGGGTCATTTGCTGCGTGGACCAGGGGGTCTGGAGTGGAGTGCCAGGATGCGGGTTCGGTCGTGCCACCCACCTGTGCCCTCTCCGGTCTTCACGACGCTAGGCCCAGGTAGGAAGCAGGAGAGAATGCGATAGGTGCTTTGAAAGTCTACTACCACTACAAATTGACTCACGCAGAATTCCCAGTGCCTGCTTAACCTCTGACTACGGTGAACAACGTCCTCACTAGCTCATCTCGACCCCGTAGCCAGCTGAGGCCGGGTTTAGCCAGGATGACATCCCACTAGATTTCACAGCACCTGGCAGCAAAGCCAGCTCAGTTGAGGAGGAGGACATTGGGCCCTAACACGCGGGATGCGCCTCTGACCGGCTTTACCAGTCATTCTTTGAAAACACATTATCGATCAAATAACGCCTTCTGACTGCGTAGGTTGGGACCCCATTTGTACTTGCAGCATGGTCTTGAGAATACCATTAAGATCAGAGAGAAATTATGAGCAGGTCTGAGGACGGCCACGCCCACTAGCCTGGTACGGTGGTCATTTTCATTTGGGAAAAGGGCTTGACTTAAAACAGCAGGAATTTTACCATCTATCATTATCGAATGATATTTCCGATCTCAAGACAACTGGGCCGCTATGAGACACCCACGCCACGGCAGGCAGTAGTGTGAATATTATCGTCACATCCGGAGAGGGGAGTGTCAACACAAACGGAGCCCCGACAACCATGCGGCTTGTTTAAGTGCTTTTAACACTTTAGTTCGTCGGTGGTGGTGGTGGTGCTCAGAGGGTCTAGCTACTGGCGGCACAGTCGCCCTCTCCGTGTGACACCAGCCGACGCGAACTCAGAAAGCCGCCCGTTAAGCCGGCGGACAGACCTCGTCTTTTGACCTTAGACGGGTGGCTCGCAGGGTCTACACCAATCAGCTTCCCGTAGGCAGGTTCTGTGGGCACACTTATGGGAATCGATTCCGATAAGCTTCCTCTAATCAATGCTTCAAAAGAAAACAGCAGAGTTGCCCAAATGGAGGACTCACCTGGTCAGTTAAAATGGCAATGACGAATAGACCGAACAGACAGGAGATGACGACGAGCACGATGGAGTGTATTCTGCGAAAACAAGCAGAAGGCGAGAGCCAGTGAGAATGAGAGAGACGATGGATCTTAGTAGTTTGAAAATAGATGTCATAAAATCTAGCTCGACGCTACGACCGGAAACAAATAAGGGTTCGGTGGTTCGACACCAGCGTATAACGCACAACCCACTGCTGTATAAGGCGATCCAGACATTTCGTTTGTTCGTTCCGAATCCAGCAGTCAGAGTCCTGCTGACTGTATGACCATCGTGACCGACGATGTTCACCGTGCGTCCCGCAGCAAGGTGAGAGCAGGCACGATGACTTGCGCGTGAATTAGTTTATAGTGAGAGTAGACTTGCGCAGCATCTACCGCACTCTCTCCTCTTACTCCCCACCTGGATCAGGTGTCAAGGCATAGTCAAGAAGACCGGAGGGGGGGGGAGGGCGCACAGGTGGCTGGCGCGGCCGGACCCGCACTCAGGCGGACCACCGCCCACACTGGTCCACAGGAAACACTTGACCGGAATTTTAACCAACAACGGATCAGAAGGACGACGAGGATGACTGGGCGATTATGCGCACAATCTCTATACTCAGCGGGTGCGCAAGGGTATCTACCGACAGGGAATCAGGTGCCAGAGCACACCAGGCTGCGAGGCCCGTGGTTTGCTGATCATGGCATAGGGGGCGCTCACGAACCTTAGGGCCATCCGGCTCCAGTTGCTTAACTCGGTCGAGTAGTGAAATGCAGGCAATCTCAAATTAACATGCTGAAGGGTAGGAAGTTGCTTCGTTTGATAGCATGGGTTCCAAGCATGCCCATTTGGAGCGCGCGTGCGTTCGCCGAAACGATGGCTTACTGAACAGTGGTTGCGTGGGAGGACGCCTTGGTGACTAAATAGTTTTTTTTGTACCCCGTGAAGTCACAAGTGGACGTCTCCATCCCCTCCGATACAGTGATAAAAGCTCTAGAACTGTCAATAGAAGCGACGAGACGAGTTCCATGAAGTAGTCTTGGAGAAGAAGACACGATCGCTGGGACAAGGGCTTTATTAGCCTGACGTTTCGTATTCCTGCTCGAACCCATCATCAGAGACAGCGGCAGATACGGGTGGTTCATGCACAAGGGGCTGCAGTATTTATAGGATGCAGTCGCTGTTCATAGGTATGCAGTAACACTGAAACGGTTCGACCATCGATCCAGATATCATGACCAACGTGGACATCCTCTGCGCCGCCGCTGGCTCAGCCGGGTCAGAATAACCATGGTCTACACCATCATGGGTTCCTCCGTATCTTAAAATGGTCAATTCACGCGAAAGGACTGTTGTGTTCATTAGAGCGTAAACCAGCCTGAATAACGACTTGTCTCCAGATCAGGCCCACAGCAGCACGCCAATTGGGCTTCACAATGGCTGGGCCACATTTCAGCAGTGTTGTCGTCCTCCCACTCGGGATCTCACAACGATGAAGTTGCGAGGCAAAATCATTGACAGTCCTCCGTTGTAGCGCTGTAGGCCAAAAACACCGATCCGTTTGCTCATTAGCCTCGCGCCGACTTTCTGCAGAATTCCCCCCTAGTCTTAACAATGGTCACTGAACACGTCGGGGTCACCAAATACTTTCACGGATGGCTGAAGTCGAAATATCCCCAACAGCCTTCCTGGCTGGAATTTGCACTTAAAGAGTGAGAGGCGAAGCGCAGAGAGCGAAAGATGGATGAAAAAAAGGTGAGAAGGTTAAGACGGGCACTTACACGCGAATCTGGCTTTTGTCCGTAGAGTGCCTTGCGGCGTTGGCAATCCAGGAGACGGCTACGAGGATAAGCGAACTCAGGCAGCACAGTCCTAAGAAATGCAAAAACGGTGGAGGCAGGAGGATGAAATGACGGACGGGTGAGTAGGAGGGAGACGTCGATAGAGTAAAAGATCCACCATCCCAGCCCTCCCTTCCTCGTAATTATTCACGAGCGGGAAGACGCATACAAGTGCACATCGGATGAGGGCGAGCGGATGGTTCCGATTTCGTAAAGGCCGCAAAAGACTGGAAAATTTTCGCGCAGCCGCAATTAACGGACAGCGTGGCTGAGTAATGAGTTTCGACAAATTTGGCATACACACAAAATTATCCACGACAAACAAAAAGGCAAGACAGAGTTTTACGGAAGACTGATGCCATAATTCCATCTTTTCTCCAGATGGTTATCATTCTCGTATAGGGATTTCGATTTGATAGGATTATAAAATTAAGTACAAACTTCCCGCTTAGAGTCATTAGAATGTCGTGAAACGGCCACCACTAGAGTGTAAAATGCTCTTCTGTTGAGGTGTGTGGAAGATGGAGGAGACTAACGCGGTCTGTTCTCAATCATGGCAGTCACAGCAGTATACCTGAGAGAGTGAAAATCCTACGCATTAGCACGGCTTACTTTTAATATAGTCGCATCACTTGGAGGGAACGCGGTTGACCCAGCATCTGTGAGTTATTAGCGCAGTCTTTAGGCACACCAAAGACGTGGAAGTTAGCTCTATGTCATTGCGTACGTGAAGTAACCGGAGTGATATCGTAAGTTATTTAGCAGTGGGACCTCGCTCCGATATACTTAAAATACTAATGCGAGGTTTAATGAGCTCGAGCATATTAGGATTCTAATGATTTTTTTCACTTTGACCCAACAGTGGAAAACTCGGTGCCTCGGTGGGATTCGAATCCACACAATAAGGGAAAGGCTTCAGTACAGCCAACGCTCTAACCACTTGAGCTACGAGGCCCCACCGGACGACGCGAATTTAATCACATTTGGGTCAAGTTACCCGTTCAACCTACTGCAATGTCTGTAATCCACCAAATCTGATACATTAAGCTGACTGCCCAAGCACGACTTCCTAAGTAATATATCCGGAATCCATCAGATGATTACCAGCCTCACGTAATCCATAGATATTTTGGCAGATTTTGAATAATTCATACTGACCCAACTGGGAAAAACTCGGTGCCTCGGTGGAGTTCGAACCCACACAGAAAGGAGAAGGTTTTAGTACAGCCAACGCTCTAACCACTTGATCTACGAGGCCCCACTGGACGACGGGAGTTTAATCACATTTGGGTCAAATTACCCGCCCAACCAAATGTGATTAAACTCCCGTCGTCCGGTGGGACCTCGTAGATCAAGTGGTTAGAGTGTTGGCTGTACTAAAGCCTTCTCCTTTCTGTGTGGGTTCGAATCCCACCGACGACGTCACTTAGTTTTTCACAGCAGGACGTCCCGCGCAGTCACTGCATGCCACGAATTGACCTGGTCATTGTCCAACCAGCAGGGGGGGGGGAGTTTCGATTGAAACACCCAAGAGCTAATGCCTCGGGAAGGAACCATTTTCTGCCGGAGGACATCAACCAGATGACAGAGGTTTATTGCGATGGCAACTTTCCCAATTTAGGAGTTGGTGTTTAAACTGGATCCGCCAGCATAGTTTACCCCCTGTCCAGGTTTTAGGTGGAGACAGTTTTCTCCTTATTCCAAAAGAGCTCATAAAGACGAAATTCTGTTTACAAAAAAAGTAAATCCGAAGAACCCACCTACTACTGAACATACCTACCGTAGGTGAAGTAAATCATGAGACGTACATTTAAATTTTGAAATGTGATTTCGATTAAAAAGGATTATCTGGGCGGGGTTGCCGTATTAATTACCCTGCAGGACGCTCATACAAAATCTCGGCAATGTCGAGATGTCAGCTCTGGAATGTGCCTTTTTCTGGCCGATTGCAGACAGCAAATTCGAATATATTTTATGGAAAACATGCACAAAAATATGCTTCCAGTTACTCGTTTGGAAGGAAATGACGTCTTCCTAAGGCTTTAATATTCAGAGAAAGGGTGCATGTGGATTTAAAACAAACTTTTCCCATACAGCAAGAAGCTATCGTGAAGAGGCGATATTCGCTGAAAGACAAAAGAATCAGGGGTTTCCGTAGACCCACTTCAATCCCCAAAAGCGCGCATTTGTTAATTCGTTCGCAGAGAAAGCTAATGAACTCTGCATTGGGGCCTGGTCGTCCAAATAGTTGCTGGCTACCAGGGGCATTTGGCGGAAGCTAACTGCGAAGTAAAGAGACGTCTGGCGAACAGACACCGTCATGGATTGGCAGCGAAAGCGATAAAAGAGAGCCGAGATCTGGTCCAGGGACAGCCCCCACAAATAGAGCAAGGCCCAGTCACGGCAATTCGGTGTGCAGGCCATAAGCTCACCTGTCAATTACAGTTGAAGTGCTATCTCATGAAATATGCGAAATTCCTAAATGACGCGAAAAATTTCAATTCCCGAATACTTTTTGCCCCATCTTTCGTTACATTTGGATTCAGGGTTTTCAAACAACATTCTGTCACAGGAATATCCCAAATTTTTCCGCTCATAAACGTGCTGATGCGATGCTGTATGAGTGGACATCCCATGGTCCCAGAAAAATCTCATACTTTGAAACTTTTTTAAAACCAAAGGACGCACTTTCTTTGAATACAAAGTTTGAAGAAGCCGTAATTTGCTACCAAATGAATAAAAGAAGGGATATTTTTGTGCGTGTTTTCTGTAAAGTATAATTGAATTTATAAGTTATAAAAAATAATTGGAAACCTTTCGTGCTACTTAAATAGCCGTTCTCTATAGAGAGTAGCTTTCCAAAACATCTTCAAAGGACCTCATCCAAAAGCCAGCATTCTGGCGTGACTGAAATACCTTAGGATTAAGCAGCACAACAAGTAATATCACAACCCTACTTAAGTAGTCATTTCGAATCAAAGAGGTATTTGGGAATTTCGGTTAACATTTCATGAGATAGCACATCTACTGTATAAAGGTTCTCTTGCCGCCGCTGCTGCCTGGCGGTGGGGCGTTTAGGCGGTAGTGCAGAACAGATGTTGGGGCCCAAGGCACCTCGTGAGGTCGGCAAGATCAAGCATGATCGGTGATCGATGAATGACCACCCTGCCACTGTTATCTCCACGGCAACCGACCCGTGGCTCCGGGTACGAATCCCAGGTTCTGCGAAACTGGGACTGGCTGACGACGGCTGGCAAGCCAGAAGTTCCCCTTGCCTTTCAAATACTCCTCCTCTTGATGCTCCTCGGGCGCAAGAGAATGGACATGTTCCTTAATTGCCGATACAAGCGAAAGTGCGAGTTCCAGGAACTAGTTGATCAGAAGAAGATGCGATCGCTGGAACAATGGCTTTATTCGCCTGACGTTTCGGATTCTCTCTTGAATCCATCATCAGAGACAGTTGCAGAAAAGGGTGGCTAGTGTACAGGAAGTCGCAGTATTTATAGGATGCGGTCGCCATGCTACCGCATACCTACAGCAATTAACCGTGCTCCCTTCATCCAGGATTGTTGCCCGCTGGTGCGCTAATTGCTTGATGGCCGGCATGCAAGTTGTTAATTGCTGTAGGTATGCGGTAGCATGGCGATCGCATCCTATAAATACTGCGACTTCCTGTACACTAGCCACCCTTTTCTACAACTGCCTCTGATGATGGATTCAAGAGAGAATCCGAAACGTCAGGCGAATAAAGCCATTGTTCCAGCGATCGCTTCTTCTTCTTCTTCTGATCATGTTCTTTAATCTTATCGGTGAATGGTCCTCTCAAGATAGATTATAAAAACCCTATCAACAAGTCAAAAATCCAAAACCAACTCAGAAATACACGCTAAAGCCGGCGGTTGATGGGGGGAGGGGGAGGGACGAGACTCGATGAGATCTCATTAACCCACCGGTGCAGCGACACAGCTTTTGGCATTCGAGATCTCATAAGTTCCGGCAACTTTTATGAGTTTCGGTGCACATACTGCGGTCATGTGTTCTTCCGCTCTATTATCTGAGAACACGCGCATCTCGTTGAACGTCCTGGGAAAAATACCGACATGGGTATAAATCGGTGCATAAATTATACGACCCTCACTGTTATCACTGCAGCGACAGGTGTGCGTGGCCAGTGTGGAAAAGAGGGGCATAATCAACAACTGGAAGCTCTACAACGTACAGTAGGTGAGCTAACTCATTAAATACCAACCGAAATTCCGAAATGTCTTTTCGATTCGAAAAGATTAGTTAAGCAGGGTTGTAAAACCAATTATCGTGCAGCATAATTCTATCACAAAGTCAGCTACCTCAGGATGCTGACTTTCAAACGAACTTTTCGGCTGAATGCAGGAACTGCACTCTGTAAAAAATGACTACTCATGTAGCATGCATTTTTCTCATCGATTTTCGATGCCCCTAAATGTCCAATTATATTTCATGGAAAACATGCATAAAAGTATTCATTCTTCTACGCATTCGGTAGAAAATAACGTCGTCTTCCAATTTTATACTCGAAGGAAGGGTATAATTTGGTTTTAAAAAATTTTTTAATTGTGAGATTTTTTAAAACCGTGAAATGGTCGTTTACAAAACGTCATGTCTCTGCATTTACTAGTGTTGCTTGAAAAGCTAACAATATGGCTCAAATCCACTGCTAAATTTTATGAACCCCATATGATCTCCCATGAATACCGTAGAGGAATTTACGGCTTTCCGTACGCGGAAAATATACAGCTTGTAGTTTGGAAACCCTGAATGCAAGGTCGAGTTCAAAATTATTCGGAAATTGGAAAAGTTTTTAAAACCGAATTAATCCCTTTCTTCGAGTCTAAAATTGAAGGAAGACGTAATTTTCTACCGAATGAGTAGAAGAATGAATATTTTTATGCATGTTTTCCATGAAATATAAGTGACTTTCTAAGGGCATCGAAAATCAGTGAGAAAAATGCGCGCTACTTAAGTAGTCATTTTTTACAGAGTGTAGTTCCTGCATGCGGCCGGAAAGAAGTTCCTCCATACGCCGGCTTCCTAAAGTAACTGAATTATTATAGAATTATGCTGCAGGATGATTGGTTTTACAACCCTGTTCAAATAATCTTATCGAAACCAAAACGCATTTCGGAATTGCGGTTGACATTTCATGAGTTAGCCCACCTACTGCAGGTGTTTTAAGATACCTAGGACGCACATACGGTAGATGTAGTTGCTTTGTCGAACTGGCCGGAGGAAAGTTCGATCGCCGCGGACGACAGCGTCCTACGCAGTTGGGCCCCACCTCGGCGCTGCACTAACTCTGCTACCTCATCTCACACTCTCCTCGCTCCGACGTCAAGACGGCCGGAGGTGAGCCGCTGACAAAAATAAAAGACCCATCTAGCCAGATCAGGCATCTTTGCATCTGCGCCAAGTACAAGTACGCACGTGTTTACGTCTGACACAACAGCCCCATCCGCTTTGAGTGATCATGCGATGACGAGGTGCCAAATATTAAACTGGTGACAGCGGTAACTGGCCTATGCTGAGTTGGACCAACTTCAAGCGTCTCCGTGATGCACTTGTGATGAGGAGGGTTAATCAGCTGAATCCGCTGGTCGAATCGTAGTTATTATTTCATGAAAAAAAAACAATGTGACTCAAAGTGAAGGAATATTGAAGGACGTGCAGATAATGGAGTATCGACAAAGAGAAGGGAAACCGGAGTGACCATCATCAGTCAGTCATATCCAATCGTAAGTGTAAACCGCCTGGCATTCGAAGCCGGGATCTTTTGTCATTGGGTCGATCAAGAATGGTGGAGTTTTATGATGGAGAAACTCACCTGCGTAGACAAGGAAGAGCATGAAGAAACGTTGATTATCCTCCCCCACGCAGTTGTTCACCCTAAAAAAAGATGAGATAAAAACTGGCTAGTCAGCATGCCGGCGGGCAGTACATATATCGTACGTACGTAGTACCTTTAGCACAAAACCGGGGCGATCTCCGATTACCCTAATCCTCTGCCCAACCACAGAACACCAGAAAGCTAGACCGACTGCGGTCGGCTATCCGGAATCGCCATTCATTACAGGGTCCTAACAGGACCTACTAATGTCCAGTTTTCTTCTTCGGAAAATTCTGCGTTTCCTTGTACTTCTAACGGCATTCATCATGACCGGCAAGGTTTGCAACATTTTACAGATTTACCGCATCAGGAATGACCGACCCTCAACATAGTCTGTCGCTGACAGGCGCTCTCGAGAAAAGGTGAACCAGAAGGCGCCCCCACTTGACAGACCGACAGTTCGACCGTCGATTCCGACGATGTCTGCCGCGTGCTACACAGAAAGGTGCAGCAGGCACGGTGACTTGCTCGTGAATTAGTTTAGAATAATAGTGGACTTGCGCAGCATCTAACACACTTTCTCGTCCTGCCTCACCTGGACCCGGCGTCAAAAAGACTGGGGGGCGGTGGTTGCTAACACGGTCGGACCCGCACCTAGGCGTGCCACCACACTCCCTGGTCTACAGCATACACTTGATCAATAACAACACCCCAATAGGGGGTCAGAAGGGCAAGCATGACTGGGTACCACGTGTACACTCAGCGGGAGCGCATCTACCAGCGGGGCACCAGGCGTCAGGGAACTGTTAGTGCATACCAGGCTGCGATGGCCATGGCTTGCTAATACTGGCATTAGCATACGCTGTCAGACCTTGACAGACCAAAGACCGCAGGTCAGGCGAGCACTCACGATCACCTCTTCCACCATGTTCAAACACGCCTTCACCAGGCCATCATTCCACCCTCGTCGTCAACAAGGTCAGGTTAGAGCGGGATGACATCCTACCGTCAAATCGGCGAACAGCGTTGCAGCTGAAGCATTCCAGTGAGGGTTGTGGAGTCGCAGTTCGGGGGTTGCTCTTCTGACCGACTGCGACAGGCATTCGCTGGAAACGCAATCGGAGATGCGACTTCGAAAAATGGAACACAAGCGTTATCAACCAAATATGCCCTGGCGACAAATACCTTCTGACTGCATGGGTTAGGACTCTCATCTGCACAGGAGGTTTGCCTTGGCAGGGACCTTGAACACTCGGGGCTTGATCTTTAGTATAGGATCAGGCAGACTGCCGAAGCTGTGACGAAGAAGTTAAAAGGATACGCGCGCTAGGGTAATACGATGGTCGTTTTCGTTCGGATGAAGGCTCGAATCGAGGCGGCCGAAGCCGTCCTCCGGGGCGGGACAGATATCTTCGGTATTACAAGACTCGGACAGCATACTGCGGCTCGCGCGAAAACCGTATCGATTCCTTCTTGTGGCGGGCGCGCGTGATCGCGCGAAGCAGGCTGCCGATGTTCGGTACGCCTCGAAGGAGAGCAGGCCTCGGGTCATCAGCCAATCAGATCGCCCCACTAAAGATCCAAAGCTTGCGGCGACGCCTGCTATGGTCTGGCACCTCCTAGGAGGTACTACGGAGGGTATGATCCAGGTCAGGCCGGTTATCTTGAACTGAGAAACCGTCATAGGTCTTTATTCTATGCGACAGCGTGAGCAAGCGTTTTGAGACGGCTAGAGAGAAAGAGGGCAGTGGTGTGGTCCTGATGACGGTCAACAATGCGTTTCCTCGCAGGTCATGTCTTCCCGGCAGCGCGTGGTTTGACCGGTAGCCGACCCATCACAGGAGTGTGGTCCAAGTCATCTTCGCTGTCAGTGTCCGCGTCAGGCGAGGTCAGGATTGATCAGCCCATTATGAAGTCACTTTGGTCTCCACTGCGGCTATTACAGTAGTGGGCTAACTCATGAAATGTCAACCAAAATTCCGAAATGCGTTTTCGTTACGAAAAGAATAATTAAGTAGGGTTGTAAAAATAATCAGCCTGCAAAATAATTCTATAATATTGCAGTTACCTCAGGACGCCGGCTTTCCAATTAACTTCCTTCTGGCTGCACGCAAAAACTACACTCTGTAAAAAAAGGACTACTTACGTAGCATGCATTTTTTCATTGATTTTCGATGCCCTTAAAGATTCAATTATATTTCATGGAAAACATCCTTAAAAAATATTCATTCCTTTGCTCATTCAGTAGAAAGTCACCTCTTTTTTAATTTTATACTCGAAACAGGGACATATTTCGGTTTTAAAAAAGTTTCTAATTGTGGAATGTTTTAATACCGTGAAATGGTCGTTCATAAATCGTCATGTCTCTGCATTTACCAATGTAACTTGTAAAGTTAACAATATGGATCAAATCCACTGCTAAATTTTATGAACCATTTATGGTCCTTCTTTATTACCTTAGAGAAATGTGCGGTTTTCCGTACGCGGAAAATATACGGCTTATAGTTTGGGAACCCTGAATCCAAGCGTAAAGCAGAGCGGGTTAAAAATTATTCGGGAATTGGAAAAATATTTGAAAACCGAAATATGTCCCTCCTTCGAGTATAAGATTGGAAGAAGACGTAAGTTTCTACCAAATGAGCGAGGAATATTTTTATGCACGTCTTCCATGAAATATGATTGGACTTTTTGGGACATCGAAAATCTATGAGAAAAATTCATGCTACATAAGTCGTTCTTTTGTACAGAGTGTACTTTTGCATGCAGCCGGAATCAAGTTCGTTCGAAAGCCGGCATCATGAGGTAACTGAAATATTATAGAATTATGTTGTAGGCTGACTAATTTTACAATCCTACTTAATTAATCTTTTCGAAGCGAAAACGCATTTCGGAATTTCAGTTGACATTCCATGAGTTAGTCCACCTACTGCATACGAGTCCCTGAAGACTATGCCATTGAGTGGCCGATCTCATGAAATATCAGTGAAATTTTTAAATGGGTTTTCGAATAGACCACATTACTTACGTGCGCGTGTAATACTGATATTTCAGTCAGGTCAAGATGGCAGCTTTTGAATGGGCTTCTTTCCGGCTGTCTGCAAAAATTATTCTCAGCAACATAGCCTGCATTTTCCCATCGACTTCTGATGGCCCTCATAAATTCAAATTTATTTTACAGAAGACAGTCCCTCGTACTTATTTGGTAGCAGATTATGTCTTTATACTTTATACATGGATAAAAGGTAGCCCTTGGTTTTAAAGCCGTTTTTCAATTCCCGAATGACTTTTAACGTCGCCTGCCATTTCACTTGAGCGTAGGGATTTTAAACTAGGAGCTGTATGCTTTCCATGTAATGAGAATCCCACATTCCACTATGCCATTAATAAGATATCCTATGGGACAGATGAATGTTTGCAATGACTATGAACCACGTTGTGTATTTCATAATAGTGAACTCTAGTAGCCGGACAGATACGACGTTATTTCTCGGTCTCAAAAAATCTCATATTTACAAACTTTTATTAAAACCGACTGTTATCCTTATGGTATAAAGTACGAGGAGGGCATAGTTTGCCACAAAATGAGTATAAGGATATTTTCGCGTGTGTATAGGGTGAGCAAGAAGTAACTGAGCAGTTGATGCACGCTTATCTCTACGTTTTCCGACGGATGAATTACTTGATAGGCGACTATTCATAGCCGAAGCAGTTGATGTGAACACACATCTTACCGACGCCAATCTGACTGACTTATTCGTCCGAAATTTGCAGTTATGCTGTTTCGAGTAGAAAATTGTGCCCGAGAAACGTCAGAGACGAATAGCTAACGACTGACAACTGAAGGACGTGTCTTCATCTTACAAAAAGTTTCACTAAACAGAAAACCAAGAGTGAAGCACGCCGCTGATTTCGAGGAGACTTTGAACATTAAAAAGAGACGCGATAGCCAGTCTCATTCATCACCTTGAATCAACAGGTTCATGCGAAAATCTTCCATGACCTGAAAGACCAAAGTCTGTACCACTGAAAAAGTCAGATTGTGAAGACAGCTTTTTCTAGTACAGTGTGTGACCCAACTCATGATATGTGATGATGAGAACTGAGACGACCAACTGTGGCTAACTAAAATGCTGAACATTTTACTTACTCATCTACCCTATTCCGGAAAATGTCTTTTTTGCATGCTCAATGCGTTTATAAACAATTTTAGCAGTCAAAAAGTTTACGGATTTGGGCGGAAATTAACATTACCTTGTATTTCAGCGGTTTCCTGTGCTAATAGCTGTCCTAGGCTAAGTTTGCGCATTCGCGCGTGATCTAACCTCGCGAGTTTTACCAAACGCAACTTGTCGCATTTGAAAATTTATTTTTTCGTCACGTAAATCAGATGAAACAAGGTACGAGCAAGCAGTTTATTTTTAGAAAACCGGATGTTTCATCGATTTCGGAAGGTCAAATTTGTAAAAACTGTGTGATTTCATGGCCTAAAGCGCAGTAATAACGCTTACTGAAAAGTTTTTGCCTAGACGCTCTGATATTTTACTGTCCTTTACGCATTATTAATGACTCAAAGCGAAAAGGCCCTTCACAAACTGGCTGTATTAACTTTAAGGCACACGGAATACAACCTCTCATATGGCCAAGTTCCCGCTTATACGTAACTTGGAAACAGAAAAGGCAGAATAGTGCCAGTTTTTGCAATATTTTAGTATTTACACGACCGCTCAGTTGTGCATTTAGAAGTCTTACTCATCACTAATTTTCCGATCAAACCTTCCAACTTCTACCTTCATTTAACCTTGGAAAATGTTTAAACACGCAGACATTCGTCAGTGAAACACCCAATTAGAGCGCTTTTTAAGGAGACAACATATGAGAGAACGTTTTTTAGCTGATCTAGTGCATATTCATTGCCGACTTCCGATGTTGACGTCCATTTCTCTCGGTAGTGGGGTTTCATTCTTGGATGAGTCCACAAATATGACCTAAACGGCCTCCCCAGTCCCAAACCCTACCACAACCCGGTACCCTCACGAATCAGCTGTCTGTTTGTCGCTGTCTGTTTTGTCGCGCCAACCGACCTAGTCTGCCGATCTCAGTTTCTCCTCTGTTCCTTTCGTCTGACGACGAGGTGGAGTCATCGACTTGGAAATTTACGAGTACAACTCGATTTTCCGAAGGGCTTTCTCTTTTTCACTAGAAAGAATGTCCAATCACTCATTACATCGGCAGGTGTTTTCAAGAAGTATCTTTGAACGTTTTGACAAACATGTAGCACAGAACCCATCTTAAGGGGCAATCGATACAAAACACTGAAAGTCGTGAAGTATTTACCGCTACTTCAGGGACGATCTGAAACTCAATGTGCTCCAGCACCAGAGATACAGTGCGTGACCGACCTCATGAAATGTTGGCCGAAATTCTGGAATGCGCTTTCGATTAGGAAGAATTACTTAGGTGGGGTTTTAATACTGATTTGCATGCGACATAATCCCATAGTATTTCAGGCTCGCCAGGGTGTCGGCTCTTGAATGCTCGTTTTTTGACCTCTTGCGGAAACCATACTTGATAGAAAATGACTACTTAAGTAGCAGACATTTTTCACATTGATTTTCGATGATCGTATAAATTCAAATGTATTGTATAGAAAACATGCACAAAATATGCTTTCTTTTACTCATTTGGCGGAAAATCGCATTGTCTTCATATTTAATACCCGAAGAAAGTGTATATTTAGGTTTTAAAGAAGATTCCCAATTCCCGAATAATTTTGAGCCCGATCTGACATCGTATTAGCGTATTAGCGTTTAGCGTGCATGATTTCCGCGTAAGGAAGATCACATATTCCTCTATGCCTTTAAGGCACCACCTAGTCCATGAAGTTCTGCAATACATTTGGGCTATGTTGTACATCTCACGAGGAGCATTGGTAAACGAAAATGTGCGATGCTGTATACATAGACACCATACGGTCTCAAAAATCTCACAATTAAAAACCTTTTAAAACCCAAATATGCACTTTCTTCAGGCATAAAATATGAAGACAATGTGATTTTCTACCAAATAAGCAAAAGAAAGCATATTTTTGTGCATGAAAGTCGTGAAGTATTTACCGCTACTCCAGGGAGGATCTGAAACTCAGTGTGTTCCAGCACCAGAGATAAGTATAGGAATTAAAATTTGAAAATGGTATGTTTACGGCTTCACTTGGCAATTCTATGTAAATTTATTAGTCATTGACCGGCTTGACAACATGTGTCCTTGCGAAAAGTTCTATTCCTGTGACGCCAAGCGAACGCCTGTTTGCCTTAGTCAGTCGCATTTCAAACAATGTACAAACGGGAAAAATACAGCCAACTCTCGTGAAACCGTGTTGGAATCTATACTCAAATTGTAGGTAGTTGGCTAACTGCCACACTTGAAATCACACTAATTCGTGAAGGATAAGTAGGTGCAAACTTTGCTAAAAGACTATTTCCAAACGCCATTCTACTTGGGCCGTTTTATTTATTCAATAGTTTGCATGAATAGGCTTTCTGTAAATCGAAAACTTAAGTTTACTCCGTAACAAGGATTTCTTGACGTTTTCGAAATTCTCCGCCTTTGTAGAAAAAAGTTGGCATTTCCAAAAAAGCAATTTTATATTTTAATGTTCCTTTGACGTCTTCAATTCGTTTAAAGGCATTCCTTATTACTTCAAAGGGTCGGATCTTATTTCGTAGCCGTACCTGCAGCAGACAAGCTCCAGGCTAACCCCTAACAGGTACGGCTGCGAAATAGGATCCCGCTCTTTAAAGCTTTGGTACATTCGATTGTGCCGGTCTGCGAGTGATTAGCAATCTTTCGTAAATTTCGGCACCCCGCACGAGATAGGTCTCATACCGTATCCCGCGGAAGTCCACAAGACGGGCTTTATAAGAACTTGGCATCTCTCAAAGATCAAATGTAAAAATGTCACACAATGGTGCACCTTCCCATAGCACCACTGTCGCGCACTACTATTGGCTTGATGAGTACTTCTCAACCTACGTGGTGATAATAAGCATCGAGAGTGTGGTGGCAAGTGCGCAGTTCAACTGGCCAATCAGACGCTGGCAGCTGGTTTTTTTCTGTCCAATTGTAATCCAGTTTGCCGCTAACGTACGCACCTCCTCGTCCAACTGATCTGACACATCTGGATATCTTTTTTGGTGTGCTGAAAAACCGAGGACTGCTCAGCAAATTGCTGCAAGGAAAGTGGATTCTTGTAAAAAAATGCACGAAGACTTGTGTGCTACTTCGTTCTTCACAGAACTTTTAAACGCGGCTGGCATTTCGGGCACCTACTCTAATTATGCTCTATGTGACCTATGATTAATGTACACCGCTAGCAGTCATGCCACGTTACCCAGTCCTCTCCTTTACATTCCTATGCAACACTTCAGTGATCAGTTTGACCCACAGAGATTCACGCAGGAGGCTGGGTAGTAGATTGGAGGGGGGAGGGGATGGTGGGTGTTTTAGTAATGAAAATAAAATTTCTATCTTCTGAGAAACTCTGGAAACATGGGTATCCACCGACTCGTCACCTATTGTTGCTAAAAGGCGACGGCGTATTTGCCAAGCTACCGACAAAACAGAGAACACAGGGTGTGCGCTGTCTGACGCATCTTTTTTTACTCTTCTTCTATATGAAATTGCTCCACTCGCAAGCGGAGTAAGAATGAGGAGAAAACTGTCTCAGCCTACACCCTGACTAGAGGACAAACTATGCTGATGAATCCCCAGTCGTAGTTTAAACACCATCTCTTGGTTTAGCACAGTTGTCATCACCATTGGAATAAACCTCTATCATCTGTTTGATGTTCTCCGGCGGGAAATGGCTCCTTCCCGAGACATTGGATTTGAGTGTAGAATGCTATTACCGACAAAGACAAGGGAGACTGGAATGGCCATTTCTGGCTTATTAGCCGTCGTCAGCCAGCCATACCCAAGCCCGAAGTGTGGAACACCCGAGCCTCGAACTCGCGACCTGTTGGTTTAGAAGTCAACGCCTCTACTCACTGGGCCACGAGCCCGTTGCCTTGTCGGTTTTCGATCGGGAATATACAATGTTAGGGGGCGCTCACCGATCGTTCATACGGAACTCACTCGTTCCGTTGTGCCTTATGGACTCTCTCTCTCGAGTGTTTCAATCGAACCCCCCTTCCCTCTGGTAGGTTAAATCGTGCCATACGGCAATTTGGTAAGACGACCTGGTGGAGGTAGCGGTTCCCGTAGGGGCAGCATTCGCGAGTGGACGCCCTCATTCGGTGCACCTATTTAAGATTGTTTGATGGTGCCGCATAGTGACGGGTGAGGCGTCATTGGATGGGCGGACTGCATTTGCGTCGACACGTGAACTATTCATAGGCAACCGATTCGTCGGGTGGGTGACAATCCGCGGGTACGATCCGCGATCGCACCACACTCGTCACGCCCGAGTGCCTAAAACGCAGCAGAGCTTCGCTGAGGGCAGTTCCACCAGCCACCACCTATGGGCTTGTGGTCCTGCCTGATCAAACCAGTCTCGGTGATACCGCGGGTTGAATCGCTCCACGCCTGACAGTCAGGAGCAGCGGAGCTAGAAGGACTCGACCCACACCCTCTCTCCTCCAGCAATGGAGAAAGAATAGTGAAGTTATAAAAATTACTATACGTATCTCCATGCCAACTGTTAGGTTGACCCCCTCTTCGGCGCCTCCAGGTGGGCATCGACGCCGGATCGAGAGCAGCAGTACCAAGCTCATAAGATGGACGTCGAACGTGCCAAAACCACCCCAGTTGCCTTTCTTGAATAACCTGAAATATCCTCGAGATGTTAACGCAGGGAGAGTGCGAACTGTTTCCGTCGACGCACCGTCATTGTACCTCACTGGAGGGCTGTTCCTGGGGCAACGGTGGTTAAGTACCCCCAGTTCCATGCGCACAGTTTACTTTTCACAACCGCATGGATGATCTGCGTGCGCGAATCTCTGTGGCGATGCAGATGTCGCGTCGATTCCATAGATGCTTTCTGACCTCCAGGGGTTTCTAATTATCCTGAACTCTAAAGGCACCCAGAGGACACTAAAACCAAGGACTGCTCACCAAGGATAGTGGACTCTTGTACAAAAATCAACGACAACTTTTGCCGACTTGTGTGCCTATTCTGTTCCTCAGAGATGACCTAAATGCATTAAAAAACGTGCTCGGCACTTTGAGTGCTTACCCTAATTATTATTTTTGTTTCAGGCACATTTATTTTCATGATGTATGGCCTAGATATCAATAAATTTTACCATTTGGACTAGGAACTAATTGCACTGCCCGGCTACTTCTGACTCGGCCCGTATTTGTACTTATAAGAGCGTGGAAATTTAACGGGAGAATTCATACTACTTACGTGGTCGTTTTTTATCGAGTGCGCTTCTAGCATGTGATCGGAAAGGGACCCCATCAAAAAGACGGCGTCCTGGTGTAGGTGAAACACCTTGGGATTGTGCCGTGCGCCTAAGTTATCCTTTCTAATCAAAATATTTGAGAGTTTCGGGAACATTTCATGAGATCAGTCGCTCGCTGTATGTCTGCTTCAATATCAGAGGCGGATATTTGTAACGACAAGACAGTTCAACCCTTCGGCATTCACACGGCGGTTTCCCATTACGTAGTGGGCAAGCACTGGCCTAGTAGACCTATCACAGTTTCCCTTTTTCGGGCAACAAGTCACGCGTAAGAGCGTAAACAACAGCAACACGAAGACACGCACAAAAACAATCGTCCGTGATAGGGATATAAGTGAAGCTTTAGTCTGATCACCCGCGGCGACTACACATTATGTCGACCGGAGTTGCCAGCCGGGAAGACGGGTTGCCCGTTAGCCTAGCTGCTGGCTACCCGGCGCGTTCGCAGGTGGCGGATATTGAAAATATCCGAGTTTCGGGGAACATTTCATGAGATCGGTCACTCGCAGTATGCCTGCTTGAATGTCAGAGGCGGATAGTTGTAACGACAAGAGCGTAAACAACAGCAACACGAAGACACGCACAAAAACAATCGTCCATGATACGGATACAAGTGAAGCTTTAGTCTGATCAGCCGCGGCGACTACACATTATCTCGACCGGAGTTGCCAGTGACAGCTGTGGCGGGATCTCTCTCGGCGCCCAGCAGTTTACTGCTGCGCTAAGACTCTACGTTGCCAGTGGAGGAAGAGCTCCCCCCTCCGGTCGCAGCAAGCAGACATTCGAACGCATCGGTTCCCGTGAACACTGTTGAACAATTCGAGATTCGCGACTGAGGCGCCTCAGTGGAATGGACATCTAGGGGTTAGGTGACGCAAGTCGTGTTCCTCAACTTGTCTTCTGGGCCAAAGCGTGGCCCAAAAGGCAGTGGAGTCATACAATAAACTACTTGATGGCAGTTCATGATCGCCATATCACAGTGTCATCATCGGGCGTATTCGGCCGCCAGATCTAAACCCCCTGCCCCCCGCCAACTGTTTGTCCACCGGACCCGGAGGCCTGCATATTTCGCATTGAAGGTCATGCAACCATTTCGCAGCCGACAGAAGGGCTCTGTCTTTCAAGGGTTCCTGTCTTCCCACACAGTCGCCTACTTTTGTGTTGTATGCATTGCTCGTAGGCACAGTTATGGTTAGTTACCGACTCGGGTTTCAGGGTATCCCGCAAATGACAGCCATATTCTTCAGGGTTGAGAGGGGATGGATGGCTGGGTGCTTACCAGGGACAGTGATGATCCATCTTCCGAATACATCTGTTGCAGACACTGCAGTGATGCGCACGGGGCGGTCGTATGGTTGGACACTTTCTACACACTGTCCATCCTCCGGGATACTGAAAAACAAAATGGGGAGAGGATTAACCGGAGCCGGGGGAATGAGATCTACAAATGTGGAGAAGGGTGACAAAATGGGAAATCTTGCTGTCACTTGTGACTGCAAATCGCAGGCCATGGTGATCGTTTCAAGCATGTCTACCGTTATCAGTCTTTTGCTTCAGTTTATGGTGAGACAGGCTTGCGTAGCAACTATCGCACAGCCCGTCTACGCGTGCCCCCGCGCGAGCGATATGTCCCCCACGACGCGTACTAGTATTTCATGGGGGGCAGTTCAGGCCCCAAATGCCTCAAGGGGCTGCATAGGTCACATAAGTCTGACTATCAACCTGGAGAGGGTCGAACTATCCCGCCAGTTGGCAACAGTCCCCGTTAGCGCGTCCCAATAGCTTCAAGATCTTCTCAGAAACGGCCCGAGAAGCGAGCGCATTCTCAACGCCGCAGGCCATCGGCAAGAGATGATGAAATGCACACCAGAATGCGGACTGAGTTATGTACAGAACCCTGGAACGCTGTCTCTAGCAGCAGTAGCTGCTGACATGGCCAAGGCGTGTTAAAACAAGCCTGAGAGACAGGGGAGCGTGAGAATACGGTCTCTGCCAGGCCTGCTTGCGGGCCGGTGTTGGGTTGAACTAATCTGTGTGCAGTTATGTAGTCCGGCGCACGTAGAGCGGCAAGCGGCTCGTGTGTAGTACGTGCAGACGCGCCGTTAGGCTTTGTTAGCCGCCGTGTCCAAGCCTACCTCCGGTCATCTTGATACTGCCATGCTATCGGAGTCATGCGGGCTAAGAAAAAAAGAGAAAGGGTGTTAAATGCTGCGCAACTCCGCCTCAGTACATGCTAAATCACGCGCAAACTTGAGTCCTGCGTCCACTCCGTGAGGCACACGGTGGACGTCGTCCCTTGCGACACATGCTGCCGGCGATCAAACTGCAAAGCCAGCGTATCTTAGACTCTTCAAATGGAAGCTGAAAAGCCCGACTGCGCCCGCCACACACACACACACACACACACACACACACACACGACAGTTCGACCGTCGCTTCCGACAATGTCCACCGTGCCTGCTCCACTGAAAGATGATGCAGGCACGGGGAATTAGTTTATAGTGATAGTAGACTTGCGCAGCATCCACCACACTCTCTCCTTTTCCCTCACCTTGGTCCGCTGTGAGCGGCCGGACACGCACCTAGGCGTGCACCATCACACCCCCTGCAACGCCCAATAACAACAACACCCGAACACGGGCCAGAAGGACAAGGATGACTGGGCAGCCATGCTCATTACTTGTATATCCAGCGGCAGACGCAAGCGCATCTACCAGCAGGGAACCAGCCGTCAGGGAACTGCTGGCGCTGCCAGGGCAGCCCCTGGTTAACGAAGAAAGTGGCAAAATAAGGGGTGAGATGCACAATAGCTGAGGCGATATAGTCGATAAGTCCTACGCCGCGGCACTAATGACCAGCTCCGCTATAACACGTGACGGTTTAGAAAAAAAACGTTTTACTCTCTTCCTGCGACATGTGAGCCAACCAGCAGTAGGGCATTAAGACTGCTTGGCTGGCTCGTCGATCACGTGAGGCTGCCCCTGGAACAAGAGGGGAAGTCATCCCGAAAGCATTAGGGCAGTGGTGCTCAACCGACTTTTCCGAAGGGCGTTTTGCCGCCCAGGGTGAAATTCATGGCTTTGTGAAATATATTTAATAAAAATGGGCGGCATTATGGACAGAAGGACCGAGAGTCGGTTTACACACAGTGCTTGACACAGCTTGTTTCTTCCATCTGAAGCAGCAACTGACGTCATACTCCCGGGAGTTATAACGCAACCAATTGCGGAAGACGGTTCGCCTATGCAGCAAGCAGCCAATCGGAAAATTTTCCACCGTCCCTACAATTACTGCTGAGGAGCTAATGGTCCAACGCATTCAAGGCCAGATTCCCTAATTTGGATTATACGTACAGTGGGTGGGCTAATTCATGAAATGTCCACCGCAATTCCGAAATGCGTTTTCTTTTCGAAAAGATTAATTTAGTAGGGCTGTAAAAGTAGTCAGCCTGCAGCATAATTCTTTGATATTTCAGTTACCTCAGGATGCCGGCTTTCGAACGAACTTCTTTTCGGCTGCATCCAAAAAATGATACTCTGTAAAAAATGACTACTTCTGTAGCATGAGTTTTTCTCATTGATTTTCGATGCCCCTGAAAGTCCAGTTGTAATTCATGGAAAACACGCATAAAAATATTCATTCTTTTGCTCATTCGGTCGATAATTATGTCTTCTTCTAATTTTATGCTCGAAGGAGGGACAGAATACGATTTTGAAAAAAGTTTCTAATTGTGAAATTTTTTAAATACCGTGAAATGGCCGTCCATAAAACGTCATGTCCCTGCATTTGCCAGTGTGGCTTGTAAAGTTAACAATATGGCTCAAACCCAATATTAAATTTTATGAACACCACATAGTCTCCTGCTAATGCCGTAATGACGTATGGGTTTCCGTCTGGAAACTCTGCAAGTGTAACGGCAGGTCGGGTTCAAAATTATTTGGGGATTGAAAGTTTTCAAAAACCGAATTATACCCCTCCCTCGAGCATACAATTGGATGACGTAATTTTTTACAGAATGAGTGAAAGAATGAATATTTTATGCATGCTTTCCATGAAATATAAGACTTTCAGAGGCATCGAAAGCCAGTAGGAAAAATGCATGCTACCTAAGTAGTCATTTTCTACAGAGTGCAGCCGGAAAGAAGTTCATTCGAAAGCCGGCATCCTGAGGCAACTGAATTATTATAGAACTGTGCTGCATGGTGACTAGCTTTACAACCCTACTTAATTTATCTTTTCGAAACGAAAACGCATTTCGGAATTTCGGTGGACATTTCATGAGTTAACCCACCAACTGTAGAGCTCAATTCGTTACTGCAAAATCGAAGATGTGATTCAGATGTGTATGCGAGTGAGCTACCAATAAATCAATTTAACCGAGTTGCACGCTTTATAACCATAAAACTTGCCGATGCTGAATTTTTATTGGTTGACTTTCCTAGGCTCTGTTTCAATTGCACCCCGGCTTCATTTGCCACGATGTGCTAGAAGCAGTGGCCAGAAGGGCTGTTAACTGACGGGATGACTCGGTTCCAGGACGGTCAGGACGAAGAATCAGTCTGCAATGTTTCCACTCAGATGGGATCCGAACTGCCTCTTTGCTATTTTTTGAAAACTCGATCTAACGTGCGCGGACCGGACCGTGTGTAGTACGCGCAGACGGACCGTTTGGCCTTACAAGCCACTGTGCCATTCCAGTCTTCCTGGCTCTGTCTTGACAGCCGGCCCAGAAAGGAGTGCGATGAATGTATTGTAATACTAATATCACTACTAATTCACGCGCAAGTCACCATTCCTGCGCCTACCCCACTGCGGAGCACACAGTGGACATCGTCGGTAACGACGGTCGAACCGTCATGTAAACACACAAATTATCTGAATTATTTAGACTGCTTGCTAACACTACCTTTAACCTCGGGCGCATTTAGTCCAGTGAGAAACTACCGGGCTGGTATTAACAGTAAGCGTGCGTGACGCCTACTTCCTTCTGACCGCAATATTAAGAATTCGAAAACGGTTTGTGTTTACATAAGCAACTCACTCGGAGTGCAACAGGCCAGACGCAGACAGCTGGTTCACGGTCCTTGCCGATCATCAGTAAGTCATAAGGCTGTACACCAGAAGACTTGGTGACCTGCGCGCTTTACGTGTTGATGCATGCTCCAATTCAGAGGCAAAGACTGGCAACCGCTGGTTGGCATAGAAACAACATATTTTCTTTTCTTGCATTTGTTCTGTCAGGAACAAACACGGCCTCTGAGAAGAAGTCCACATTTGGCTTATTTGTCGAGGTCCCAAATAACAATACCTTAGCAATCGACACCTAAATGGTTGTTTTTCCCGATATTTGACGATTGGGGGCATCTCTGAGAACTCTAAATCCGAGTTCTATGCCAGCTTGGATCGCGCACATATAATTAGGCTAGGAACGCGGCCTTTGGGTGAATCTGAATATTCCCCATCGAAGTCCAATGTAGGCACATATGATTTAATCACTAGATGACCAGGTCCTGCTGTTCTGATGTTGTATTATGACCGGCAGGTCTGTCTGATTTTTATTGGTAATACTTCTCAATTGTCGGCTGCACATCGTTTCAATCCAATCGCATGCGAGGACTCTGGACCGGCGATACAAAAAATAAACCCTAATCAGGATAAATAGGTGACGTTGCGACGTTCTAGCCCATTGGGGTAACCTAAAAGTTTCAAAATGTAGTATAAAAAATACTACGGTAAATACTTAATGAATTCGAGGTTACTAACATGTGCTCTTTGGCAGATTCGAACATTTCCTTTGACCCTATTTTGTAAGAAAATCAACAAAAAGGGGCTCCAATGTAGCTGACGGTATGCTCGGTCCATCCGACGGCACTTAAGAAGTCATCGCCATGACTAAGACCTATTATCGCTCCGTTACCGCGCGAGTCCTGGTCCACAACAATCTTTCTCAACCATTTGGTACTCGGTCTAGCGTTCGACAAGGTTGTATCCTGTCGCCCATTCTGTTCAACTACGCTATTAACTGGATTCTCGGGAGGGCCCTGTATGGAGGTGACGGTGTTGAGTTTACACCCGAATACCGACTGACTGATCTCGACTAGGCCGATGATATTGCCTTGTTTGCTCCAGGTTTCGGCGAGTAAGAACGACATTTTCTCCCAAATTAATGCTGCCCGACGGGTTTTCTCATGCATTAGAAAATGCCTATGGATCCGACGCGATATCTCCATTGCCACTTAGATTCGCGTGTATCGTGCGTCCTTCTTTACGGTTGTGAATGCTGGACTGTGCGCGTGGAGGATGAGCTTGAGGACCATCCTCCGAATGAAGTTCACCGACTTCGTCTTAAATGAGACAGTCCATACCCACTGCCACAGCATCGCAAGGATGACCAGGTCTTGCTGTTAGGATGTTGTATTATGACCGGCAGTTCTGTCTGGCATGTTCTTTGTCGTCCACCTCAGGAGCTCAGTGTTACTGCCCTCGATTCGGCATCGTTACCCCATTGGAGGGGTCGAAGAGGGGGTCAACTTAAAACCTCGCTCGACACAGTCCGTCAAGATATGGATGTGTTTCTTGAACCGTCGATATTTGGTCTCCGTCGTTGGCGAAGAGAATGGGATTCAACTGCTCAGACCTGCAGCCGAGGATCGTCACGCGTGAAAAGGTAAAGTTCAGGACATCAACGAGGCCGGGTAGATCAGGCATGATCGCAGCCGTACCAAGTAGAAGTAAGTACTTCTAACCCAGGAGGTGGTGATTCGCTGTTACATTGATTACCGTCCTAAAGGCAAAGTTTTTGGTGGCAGGATTATGTTTCTGGAGATTCTGACGAGCGAATTCTGTCATACTAGGCGCAAAAATAGTGACTGCTAAGTAATTAAGGACTGGATTCGGCGGCTATGGTTGGTTTATCAGCAAAAGAGGGACGTTGCGATTTGAGGAACGTGAGTTACGAACAGCCGTTATCTGAGGTCCGTGAGGATTAGTTCGGTCAGATGTCAGTCGGGGAGCGGCGGGTCATGGTAGCATAAATATGTGACTTAAACCGACATTTTTTCCTCCCTTCATTTTTGTAACATCCACCATGTTGGATGGTAGCAAGTTCGGATAGCTTCCTGTCAGCACGCTAGGGGACTATGAGTGAAGGCGGGACCAAGCCATAATCCCCGTCTCGAATCAGGCTTTTAAAAAATAATTTAAAAGCTAGCATTTGTATGAGGTGGGTGCATACAGAGAGGAAATTAGGCGACACTACAACTCTTCGTTAAATCCCAATTATAAAAATGAGTGCAGAGGGAATAGGGAAAGACTTACATTTCGCTTTAACGTCTGTAGGTCTCGAGGACTGTGCGAACGAGTAGGGAGGGGAACAATACCCGGATCGGTCAGCACGGCACGCAGGTGAGCCAGTGTAAGGAGGAAGACAATAACATTATAGTAGACTCCAACCGCTGCGGTTATGTACCTGAAAGGTGAAGACCGGATGGGCTTGTATGATTTTTGGCTGGTTTGTGTCAAGTCCATCGTTACTTTTGTTAGTTTACTGACCAGCTGAGAACGGGCAAAGATTTGTTCACACAATACCTCTACATCTGGCAGGAGGGTGATGCAGACTTGGAGAGATGCTGTCAGAAAAATTGAAAATTTACGTCCTGGACATGTAATGGGGAAAAAATTCTTAAACAGACGCAGTAAGGATTTTCCTTCGGAGCTCGAGTACTCGTAGAATATGGTGTACCTTGCAATCTTGTGTCTGCCTGAAAAAAACGAGGCAAAAACAAGATACCGGACTGTTGCAGCATAGGTCTCGTCAATATCCCTATAAATTTGCTCGAAATCGTCATCCAAGGCTGGTTCCAGTATCTGTGGCGTGAGAGCAAGACCCAACGAAACCGTTCCCTGGGCTGGACGTGAATGAACTGGCCAACTTTTGAGCCAATGGCGTACTCTTGCATGCTCCCACGGCTACTTTCAGTCGACGGTCGTCAGATTTGTGAATCCACGTAGTGCAGATACACCGATGCTCACAATCAGCATCCACGGCAACTTTTCAACCGTAAATTCACTATCGTTATGGGTGACTGGTGTGCATCCCGTTCCAGAGCGCGCAGAGGTTTGACTGTCACAACGCCCGAGCACGCGCATCAAACTGGAAGCAGTGGCATACCATAAATATGGCGGTCAGAAAGCAGTTAACAGAGAGGAAGGCTACGTTAGAGTCCCTTGTCTTTGGACACAGTTGCACAGGTGAAGGCCGCAGACTACCTTGGTACGATGGCTAAGGAGGTGTAGGGGACTATGCGCAGAATCGTGTGGCACAGATGCGAGTTGACATCTGAAGACTTCGAAGACAGAAGAGTTGCAATTGCGACGTGAAGGGAAGGGGCCGTTAAAAGTTCCTGAAAACACCCGGTGGTATAGATAAGCCCCAGACGGATTCCTGGAGTAGGTATCGCAAATGACTCAGAGGACAAAAGAGCTACTTGTTTACTTCATGCACTATGCAAACGTCCTTAAGATGCGAATTAGTTATGCTATGTCGACAGGACCTGGCTTCTACACAAGGCACCTGTAGATTAAGGAAGTGGGAGTCCAAAAACACACGTTAGCGGCTATTATTCGTCCGTTATGTGAAATAATGCACGTCAAGATAGGGAAGCAAAAGGTGAAAAGCGTCAATGAACAGTTGCGAAGAGAAGAGCGAAAATGTCCAGGCATTCCAAAACAAGGGACATGAAATATGGCCTAAATCTATTCGGGGCGGAAGAGTTCAGCAGCCGGAACGGGGCGTGGTAGAAATGAAAGTGGTTCCGTTCGGATCAGGATATTTGGAGAGTTTGGGTGAACGCCTCCCGTAAACACAAAGCCTTGCTGGCTAGCCTAATATTCTCGGCAACGGAAAGACCAAGATTATGTCAATGAACGAAGATTTCGCTCGTTTACACCAACTCGCAGAAGTCCGCCAAGGATTTATACTTTACCAAGAATTCATAAATCGGATCCTACATGCGGCCCATATTACACGTGTACCATTCAACCTATCACACAATTACAAAGTGGCTGACCGGAATGCTTAAGACGGTTCAGCGTACAGTAGTATGATACAGCCTGTCAGACGCTTCTAAATTATTATGTCATAAAAATGCAAATCTTGATGGGGAAAGCGGTGTTATCGCTAGATATCATCAATATTCTTTTTATGGATACTACAGGAAGTTTATGTGGTGAGACTGTAAAGTAGAATTTCCCAATCGCCATATCACTTAGAACCCTTGAGGACCTGTTCTTTTTCTGCATGGTGAATTTTCAATCCCGGTTTGATGGTCTATTTCACCGCCTGGCGATAAAATTATTCTTTGCATTTTTACTAGCTGATAAGGAAACATGAGAAAGAAAAATTTCACCTGATTAAAATGTTCGATATGTTGGTGACATTTTCATAGCAACAGATAAGAAGCTTAGTTTAACACAACCTCCTGAAAAAAGCTAATAAGACTCTATATCAAATTTTCGCCTGGAAAAAGAGGGGGTAGGGACCTCCCTTTCTGGATGTTCTGTAAAGTATAACGCAAAACTGGCTTGCATGAAAAAGTCGACAGCGCAATAAATAACTGCCTACAACCTGTCTCTCTAAGTCGGAAATGAATTTCCGTTTGTCTTAAAGCCAACCGAGCTAGGAGAATATGCTCTACATATACTCTGGTGGATAAACTAGAGTCCATGCAAAACGCCGGCTTACCGAAGATTTCACCGCAGTACATGTGGAGGAAAGTCTGCCAAAAACAAATGGGCCAACGGCTAAGAAGGGTTATCCCCTTAATTGTCGCTTCCAATAAATCAGGCCAGGGAGCTCCTGTAATACCATCTGCACTGTCGCATGGCAGGGCGGTGGTCATGTGTTCACAGGAGACGTTCATCCAAGTCCATCTGTTACCCTGACCCAAATTGGACATCTATTTCACTAACCTTATTCATTAATCGCTTATCACCTTTTGCTGCCCTACCCTCCTCTATCTTACCGTATATTCCTGATGACAAATAATCATGAATTAGTGTTTATTGACTGACTTCTTTATATGAGTACCAACCCGGGGTGGGCATAGTTGCATCGGTTGCAATATCAACGAAAATTAGCCCGTTAAAAGGGCTGCAAAGTGGACAAGAGCAGGCAAGGTAAGCCGGGATGGGCATGACTAAGGCGAACAGACAATAATAAAATTAGATATGGGTATAGGAACAAGTAACCGCTGCATGCGCATGACCTAACGTGTCCCTATCGCCGATTTCGGAGTATCTCGAAAAATAGATATCGAATCGATATCTAGACCGCGGACAAAATCGATATATAGTCGATATAGGTATCTCGAAAAATAGATATCTAATAGATATCGTCTCGATATAGTTTGCTACTAGGGCCAACGCCACAGATGTGACACCGTCAATGACACCAGTAGATAAGACAGCCAGAGGAAGGCTACGCGCCAGAGAGGCTGCAAATTACGTTAACTATTAGCTTGATAACGGCATATTAACAAGTGGAGAAAAAAATTGAGCGGATGGGAAATTTCACTTTTTCATCATATATGCTTAACCATTTACCCTTCCTTGAAGACCGGGCGAAGGAGTTGGAAGACAATAACATAGTCCGAATAAATCACGGCCATGTATGTCAGTATAAGACATACTAGGCCGCATGCCGATAAATTAAATACCATTACATGAACAGCACAACCACCGAGAATGAATACGGAATCGCCTGACGTACCACAAGCTGTGCAAATCAGAGTTTAGGAAGGGACAGCAGGAAACAAGCCGACGGCAAGGCCCGGAATTTATCCGGAAATCTGCAGTATTTCAGGGCTTAGCGCAAACCTCCACGCGGACACAATTTCAATTAACGCATCGAAAGGCCTAAGAGGACGTCCGAAACGATGTAGCATAAAGACGAACTAGTGATCAGTTGACTAATGGAAAAATCAAAAACACAATTGAAGAAAACGAAGTCGGTAAACGTAGACAATAGAATGAAGAAATCGAGAAAACAAACAATAGGAACTAAAAATGGCGAAGGTGAAACAGACTGAGAGGAACGTAAAAAATGCCTTTTCAGTGCTCCGTAACGCCCTCCACGTAGAAAATGATGGTTTTCCAAACAGTCAAAACGGGAATGGGTGCAGTATTCTCTTAAATGTCCCATTAGACTGATGGTCTGTTTTTTAGCGGTTTTTACAGATCTCTGGGTGGTCATTGACGCCTACGCGGTTAAGGTTGGCGCAATTATATGTTCTATATTCCATTACACTGCGTTTCCTGTGTATGTTTATATACTGATTGCGGTGCTGTGCCCGCAGCAACAGTAGGGGCCTAGGCAATTCACACAGTTTTGGTCGCAGGTTAAGGATGTTCCTAACAATCACACTTCGTATGGATTGCACTTTTTCTCCAAAAATGCACGTTTTCAATGTGCAAAACATTTCGAACACATGAAGTCTTTACTTTAGACTTCCACTGATCAATGAACTGTACAGAACTTTATCAATTGGTATTAGTAAATGTTTCTTTGCAAGCAAATGTTTCGAATGCATCGAACGACTACGATCTAGAATTCAAGTGTCAGCAGTCGATTCAACCTCCGAAAATTTTGTTCGTCTGACGCAATATTCAGACGCACTTAAAGGTGAATTTCTGTGAATTCACAACAAAATGTCGCATTAACGTATGAAGCAACTCTTGATTACTTACCCTGGTGGATGTTCAATGTGAATTCAAACAGGTGGTGGCTCTAATAAACACTTTTATGGCCACTGTTGTGAATAGACAGCTTCAGTAAAATGCAACTTCGAACGTGCATGCGGAAGTTTCTAGGTTATTAATAACCTTTTAGCTAGTGGACTATGTTCCTGGCTAAGTGATATCTGCAGGGTTCACCGATGAATACTCATTGGTTAACTGAATCATAGGCTTAGTTGGTATGTTAGGAGACAGGTTCAAAACTTTCCCAACTTCAGGTGTTTGTGGCTTGTAATGTTCACTCTAATGAGGAAGCACTAAAGACCTCGTCACATTTCAATTAAGCCATATCAAATGTGGCTGATAAATCTGTGCAGGTCATGGAGACGATCAAAAGTCCCATGGGGAACATTCTTCGGTTTACATCTTCGATCTGATCGCATCTTCGCCTTCTGAACTGCTTCCTGGAACTCCCCTGTTTGTTTCCGTCGACATTCTTATGTTTTTATGCACTGTACTAGTGGAGCCGACCGAACAATGTTTAATCACCAACCACATGAACTACGTGACTTTTTAACCACGAGACCAATTACGTATGTGAATCAGCGCCTGCATTCGCTTAATGCTGTAATTTGTTTACATTTTGGCTTTTTTATTGAATTTTACTTTTAAATAGGGAGTTCCAAGGCGTAAGCCTATTCCCCTAAAATACACCGACTGACTGGCTGACTAAAACACCCCTTATTTCATACACACATGGCTGAAAAATGCTTGCCTCGTGGCATATTAAGCCCAATTTTTTCCAAAACTAGCGCCGAATACTTTGCAAATGCACAACTGAGGGTGGGAAATATTATGGGGTTTACGCAGAAGTTTTCTGCTGAGTTCACGTTGGCTTCCATGCTCGATGGACGACACTGAACCTCTATTACTTCAGTTACCAGGTTCCCATTGCAATTGCCTGTCTGTCTATTTGTTCCTTCACAGGAAACTATACATGGCGTTCTTCGATGTATGTGGATGGGATTACTATGTTCCTTTATATAAGCGTTATTATCTTTAGAGCCTATGTATGTGCATTTGTCGTTTTCTGTTACTTGGGTTTATGATCTTACGCATTTTTCTCGATGTGTTAGTTTTATCTGCTTGCCTGTTCTCATGGCGGATGCATATCATTTTACCAATACCTAAGCCATCTTGTTAACTCTACTGTAATTAATAAACGCTTTTGATGACCTGTGCGTTCTTGTTTTTGGTAGTACGTCGCTGTATCATTTTTGTGACCAACAGAACCAAGCCATAGGTTGTTAGACAGCATCTACTTGTACACTGAATGCAGTTGTCCTGATGAGAGCCGATGTAGCTTTAATACTGAATAGTTAGCTTAAGCACGGTTCTGACAGTAGTAGCTAGGGAACCATATGATATGTCGATTGGACGTTAGCAGGACCATAAAACCGTGTGCATTTGCGACATACTGGGTGGAAATCATAGGGATAAAAGGTGGTCTAACGACCTTCAACACACGAAGTGTTTGCTACGTACGACCTCCACCTGTCATGCAAACGTCACCTACGTCTCTGCGAAGCTCCTGCTCATGAGGCGGCCATACTGAAGCTGCAAATTTCGGAATTGGCTTCAACATCTCGTCCAAAGCGGACGGGTTTGCACCTGCGCTGGATTAAATTGAGGTCATAATTTTCCATAAAATACACTTTTCAGGCCGTGCGGAGACTGTGCGGACCCCTGATTACAGTCGTGCCTGTTTGTGACATGAATCAGACAGATGCTCACTCCAAATCGACCACCGTGCGCGACCCTATTAACAGTCGGCGAAAGGACCATAACATACCATCGACGCATTTCTTCAAATAAACTGGGATGGAAATTTGGCCTGACGCCAGTCACCTATGAGTGGTGGAAAATATCAGGAAGGCATTTCATCGACTCAAGGACTTTTGCAGGCATAACTAATTTAAAATTTTCCTTTCGACATCTCTGCCGTTTACTTTGTCAAATGCTTTCTTGAATCCACCCTTTATAGCGTCTAGTAAGTAGTCCTTGTCTATGATGTGTATTCATTCCCTACGTGAGTCAAAAACGTTCTTGAGGTAAGTTCGACCATCGGTTACGACGATATCCATCGTGTGCGTTTCTGCAAGGCCGAGCCCGGATGATGACTTGCACGTGGATTAGTTTGATGTGAAAGTACGCTTGCGTAACATCTGCCCAACTCTCTCTTCCCCTCTCCCAACCTGAACCCGGTGTCAAGACAAAGTCAAGAAGACCGGAGGTGGGGCAAGGGCGCAGGTGGCTGGCACGGCCGATGCCGCACCTAGGCGTGCCTCCGCACCCCCTGACACACACAACAAATGACCGGGATTTTTCGCCAACATCAGTGACACCCCAAAAGGGGCCAGAGTGACGATGATTATTAGACAGCCATGCCCACCACCTGCGTACCTAGCGAGAGCTCAAGCGCATCTACCGGCAGGGAACTAGGTGTCAGGGGACTGCCAGCGCATACCAAGCTGCGAGTGCTGTGGTTTGCTGATACTGGCAAAACACGCACATATGGACCTTTTGACCTGGAAGCGTGTAGCCTGGGCCGTCACCCTTTGAGGCTAGGTAAGCTAACAGTCTTAGACTGAGTCGTCGACTGAGAGGAACTACCCGTAGAATACACACACTCTTCTCGCATGCATGAGAGTGTCAGAGATCGCTGGAGAACGAGTCGCCTCAGCCTGAATCTCAGCCCACCAGTCCGCCACTACACACAAGACGACATTTTGACCGTCGATTTCGACGGTGTCTACAGTGTGTCCCACAGCTGCAACAGCGGTGGGAGCAGGGACAGTGACTAGCACGGGGGGTTTATAGTGTCAGTAGACTTGCGCCGCATCTACCTACACTCTCTCCTCCTCCCCCGCCTGAGTTCGGTGTCAAGACAGAGTCAAGAAGACCGGAGACGAGGGATGCCGCAGGTGGATGGCTCGGACTGATCCTCACCTTGGCGTTCCACCACACCCCCTGGTCCACAAAACAAATAACCAGGATTTTCACCAACACAACAGAGTTTGGAGGCTGGAACGACCGAAGACGCACCTAGGCGTGCCACCAACGCCTGGCTCGGATCCCACACTGTGGTGCGAGTGCTATAAAGGCTACATTAAGAAGGATCCATTGCAGCCTGACTCTCAGACCACCACCAGTCAAGGAGGGGATCCAAGTTACCCAGTCAGTTGGCACCCTTCCAAGCCACGGCTTTTAGCGCACCGTGATAGCTTCAAGCGCGTCAGATTGTTTATAGTGAGGAAAGTGCGCTGAGTCGTCGACCTCACTCTCCCTTCCCACTCCCACACCCCAGCCACTGTCCGAACAGGTCAGCAGACTGGAGTGGGAAATGGGCGCGGTGGCTGTCATGGTCGACTGACCATGACTGCGCGCGCCACGGCGCGACCTGGCCCCCATACACAAAAACACCAGGATTTCACGCAACGGGGGTTGAACGGCGTGTCTCTCACTTGCGTGAGAGGCCCGCGGAAGGTGCTGCCTCAGTCCGTCCCCAGCCCACCAGTCCGCCACTCCACGCAACGCACACACACACACACACACACACACACACACACACACACACACACAACGCGACGGACTGCATGAACCGAGTGCGGGCGTCAGTCAGCAACCTTCCTATCCACGACGCTTGACGTGTCGGGATAGTCTCGGACTCCAGTCACCCGTGCAGCCGAAGCCGCATGAGGACCAAGTCGAGATACACATTCCCCACTTGCGTGGAAGGTGGCAGTTGGGTGCATGCGGTGGGCGAGTGTTAATGTGTGGTGGGTGGTGGTGGAAGAGGAGGCAGGGCGGTAGAGTGTTGTGGTGTGGTGTAACCGGCAGTTGTCTACCGCAGGTCGTCGTGGATGCGCATGTGACCGAATAGGCCCATTCAATGCCTGAAACTGCGAGGACAGTATGGGCAGTCGAGTCGAGCTTGGTGGGTATAGGTTGGTGCTCCAGACACTGGTTCGCCCGCCTCCGTGCGATGGATTCGCAAGTGGCCGACCAGGCCGATGCGTGAGGTGAATGTTCGGGGAAAGTGCGGACAGGAGAGGTCGGCGGTGTCGGTATCAGCCTCGGTTGTGGTGGGCACGCTGGGCGATGGGGTGTGGGTTGGGTTGAGCACAGTGGGTGTGCAAGATGTACTGAATTTTGTGGAGCTGGTAGTAGTGGGCGCTCTGGTCTGCGGATCGTGAGCGGCGATAGGCATGGTGGGTGTGTCGGGTGTCAGGATGCGGTCAATTCTGCCCTCATGGCTACGCATGTGACCGAATAGGCCATTGCGGATCATGAATGTGCGAGGGCAATGTGGACCGTGTTGGCGAGTGCGGTGGGTATGGGTTGGTGCTCCAGGCACTGGTTCACCAGTCTCTGTGCAATGGATTCGCAGGGGACCGACCAGGCCGATGTGTGAGGCGAAGCTGTGGTTGAAATGAGGAGAGGTATAGACCGGGTGCTCACCACTGGTGTCAACGGTGGCAGTGTTGGTGTTTGCTGGTGTGCCAGGATTGTGTGTCATGTTGATGTGCGCGGCAGACGCCACAGTGGCAGACGTTGAGGCAGTGGGGGAGGAGTAGAAGGAGAAGGAGGAAGGAGAAGAAGAAGAAGAAGAAGAAGAAGAAGAAGAAGAGAAGGATGAGACGGAGGAGGAGGAGGAGGAGGAGGAGGAGGAGAAGAAGAAGCGGGAGGAGAAGGAAGAGGAGTGGGAGGAGGAGGTGGATGTGAGTGGTGGTTCGGGAGAGTGGTCATAGTTAGTTGACGGCGTAGAAGACTAGAGGGAAGTGGACGGAGAGACGACGGTTGGTGCAGTCCGAGTGCTGCACTTGATCCGAATGTCTTCAACAAGTCCAATTGGCGCCCGGAATGTCCTCTGACACAGTGGACACGTTGGGCCTGTTGGGCATTGGCGTTGCGAGGTGGTCGCAGCTGAGATTTGCGTTCTTCGCGCTTGACTTTCGCGGTGGCGATGCGGTTTTCCTCGTATATCGCTCTGCCTGTCTTCACTGTCCTCCACCAGGTCGGCCGGTCTCGAGTGAGGTTTTCGCAGTCGGCCAGGGTGATCTGCAGACGTGTTAGGGAGGTCTTCATTGTGTTCTTGTACCGACGGATTCAGACTCTTTGGCGGCGAGGGCCCGTGGTGACATCTCCACAGAAGAATCGTTTGGGTAGCCGCTCGTTGTCCGTCTGCACGAGGCGGCCGCTCCAACGCAGTTGTAGTTGTCTCAGCATGGCGTATGTGCCGATAATTCCCGTCCGCTCCAGTACGTCAGTTTCAGGGATCCGGTCCTGCCACCTCAGCTTCAGTATCCGTCGAAGACAGCTAAGTTGGAAGTGATTGAGACTGCACGATTGCTTCATGTACACTGTCCAAGGCTCTGCTCCATACAGCAACGTCGGGAGGATAACGGCCTTATATGTCTTCAGTTTTGTGCTGAGCAGAGAGCCGTGACGATTCCAAACCGTGTTTTGAAGACGACCGAAGGCTTGACTGGTCTTGGAACCCCAGCGGACCACTTCGTCGTCGATTTTGGTGCCGCGGGCGATTGTACTGCCCAGATACGTGGAGTTGTACATCACTTGCAGTTGGGTTCCGTTCACACTGATTTGCGGCGTATTGTGGGCTATGTTAGGTGGCGGTTGGAGCATGCCATTCGTCTTTTCCCGGTTTATGATCAGACCGAAGTTCTCAGAGGCAGCGAAGAAAAGGTCCATGCTTCTTTGCACGGACTCTTCCGAGGTGGTGTTGGGGATGCAGTCGTCGGCGAATAAAAGTTCGTGGACGGTGGTTGTGGAGGCAAGCGACTGCAAGTGCATCCTCCGGTGTTTGAGCAGTTGACCATCCGTCCTGTAGGTTGCGCGGATCCCGGGCATTCGTCACGGCAGGCGTCCGTCAGCGTGGCAGATAACATAATACTGAAGAGGGTGGACGTCAGAATGCAGCCCTACTTCAATCCGTTGATTACCGCGAATGCCACTGAGACATCTCCGTTGTCCATCACGCGCGCCATCATGCAGTCATGGAACTCACGCACCATCTGAGTGAATCGTTGGGGAGAGCCGAATTTCTGCATGATTTTCCATATTCCGTCGCGATTCGCTGTGTCGAGGGCTTTCGTCAGATCCACAAAGGTAGAGTACAGGTGGGTTTTCATGTCTTGGCACATCTCCTGAAGTTAGCGGGCGGCGAAGATCATGTCAGCGGTCTCGCGATGACGGCGGAAGCCGCACTGGCTTCTCGGCAAAAGACCTTGTTCTAGGTGGTTGAGAAGGATACAGGCGAAATTTTCCCGGCAATGTTCAGAAAGCACTTTCCTTGGTGGTTGTTACAGAGTTGTCGGCTTCCTTTCCGTTTGCACAGATGTACGATTGTGACGTTTTGAAAGCTTGCGGGATTCTCCTTGACACCACATCTCCTAGAAGCGCGCCGTCAGATGATCCTGAGTTGGGGCGACCGCGCTTGTAGACCTCAGCAGGGGTCGCGTCCGATCCGGGCGCTCTCCCGCTGGAGCGCGTTTTCACGGCCCGGATGGTTTTGTGACGGAAGGGCGAGAAGTCGAGGTCGGTGTTGGTATGCACTTGCGGCAGAGGGGCGATGGCAACGTCAGAGATGGCGGAGGAACGGTTGAGTACGTCTCGGAGGTGCTCAGCCCATCGCCGTAGAATTTGTCTACTCAGTGATTAGGGTACTGCCATCAGCGCTGAGGAAACAGGCAGTGTCTTTGGTTGGCGGACCATAGACAACTGTGATCGCGCAGAAGAAGTTATTTCATTTTTTAGGTTCCGCGTACCCTTGGATCTCCTCAACCTTGCGAGCCGTCCAGGTATCCTGCATCTCGCGGAGCAGCCATTGCACAAGCCAGCGATTACAGTATAAAGCAGCTCTGTTGTCGTCGGTGGGGCGGTCGACGTAGGCTTGTGCAGGCGGATCTTCTCGGTGAACAGGTTGCTGATGGTGACGTCGTTGTCGCCGAACCAGTCCTGATGTTGGCGCCGTGCTCAACTAAGGGCGGCCAGCGCCGTCGACAGGACTGTGTCCCACAGTTGACGCCATCGGTCCTCTATGAAGGTGTTCTCGTCAGCGGCGGCGGTAGCGACGGCATCAACGACTGGAACGTTTTCCAGCCGTTGAACAAGCTCGTTGCTAAAATGGAGGTGGTAAGCAGGCAAAGACAACAAGGCAATATTCAGCTCGCCTGGGGGCGCTTACCTTGACGTATCACGCGAGCCTGTTGACGAATCCGCATCTTCGAGATGACGAGACGATGGTCGGTCCATCCGTCAACGCCCGAAATCGCCTTTGTCGCCAGCACGTCCCACTAGTCTCGCCTCCGGACAAGGACATAGTCTAGCATGTGCCACTGACGCAACCGGTGATGCATCTAGATGGCCTTCTCCCGTATCTGGAGGCGGAGCAAGGTGTTCTTTCGGATTAGTCGTTGTTCTGCGCGGGTTCGTAGAGGGAACAGACCATTACCATTGAAGCTATTGAGACCATAGAGACCTAGAACTCCTCTCCAGACCGCAAGGTTTGTGCCGACGAGGGAGCTGAAGTCAACAAGGGCAGCTAACTTGTGTGCCTTCGACACAGTCGCCAGGAGGGCGTGCAGGTCCTCGTAGAATTTGGTCCTTGCGGCATCGGGGCTAGTCAGGGGGGGGGGGTGCAGAAGCTGAGAATAGCGGCAAATTTCCAACCCGAAGAGGCAGGTGGAGGCTCATCAGACGATCGTTGATGCTCTGCGGCAGACAGGACAGTGGTCTCACGATGTCGTTCCGGATGGCAAAGGTGACACCCGCGCCCCTTTTCTCTGCATCTGGGCGACCGTTCAAGAAGACGGTGTAGCGGGCAGCCACCTTCTGGAGTTCACCTTGTTTGGAGAACCGGGTCTCGCTGAGTCCACCTTGTAGCACGCCAGTTACCGAGCTACTAGCGCCGTCCTCCGTTCCGATCGGTTTTTCCTCGGATTTTCTTACAGAGGTCAAATGTTCCAGGCTGCCAGAGTAAGCGGACTCACCCTGCCCGTTTGGCGTGTAGGGCGGTGAGGAGTGTTGTTGTCTCGGTTTCGAATGTTTCGACCGTGTGCATTATGTCTGCGGCAACGTTTAGCCTGCAGACGGAGTAGGTCCCCATCATTCATTTAATTCACTTCTTCTATCCCCTTCCCCCTCGTGGTGACGAGCAGTGTTCTCCCTAAATAGGGCTGCTCGGTTGTCCCAGGCGGCTGCCGAACTCCACAATGGGCCACTACTTTTGGTTAATGGGAGAGCGATCGAAGTTAGCCTGGAACTGCCTACGACGACGCGTAAGCTAAAGGGCAGATAGACGAGAAGCACAACGTTCCCCCTATCCTCTGGGTTAAGTAGTTGCAGAATCGAAGCGGAGCTAAGATACAACTAACAGAACCGCATATAACTTTCATTAAGAATGGACAAGCAGACACAGCCAGCAGGCAGGGACAGCAAGAAGCAAAGGCAACACAGGTAGTCCAGCCGAACAATAACTAGCTATTTACAGGGACAATCACAAACAGACATAGAGCAGGCAACAAGAGCAGCATAGAACATGTAACAGGAACGAGCAAAGCAAGGCAGCAGAGTAATGTTCGCTTGCCTGAGGACTCACTTACCTTGAGTCCTCCTGCGATGTGCCAGACGGTGCCTCGGCTCGACGATCTCGACGCAAAGATACATCCGGTCAGCGGAGTCCACTTTACCGTACGAGCAGATGCACAAACGGATACCTTCACTTGGTTTAGCCCACTGATCGAGACGGCTAGGGGGGTGTGACTGTTAGGCAGAGCCTGGCTACGAGAAGCCAAATGTGAGAGTTTGGTGACAGAAAATGGACGCTAGGCGTAGTATACACCTTTAATCAAGTGAGCGATCTACTATGACCGTCAAGTGAATCCACCGCTGGATACACCTATACCCCTCTTGATGTAAGAACGACTTCAGTTAAGATTAGGCGGAATTCCAGTGTTTCACAGGTTACGGAGATTTCATTCACACGGTGGTAGTTTTTGATCTGCATTCAAAGCATTTCCTTTTAGACCTAGTATTAGCTTCGCCCCCTGTTTTCCTCGTGGCTATTTTCTTCGAAGGAATTCTGGTATATAATGGACGGTGACCGACGTAGATCGTAAGTGGGTTACCAAGGGGTGTATTCAACATAATTATAATTGAGTATATATGAAGAATATAGGCAGAGCCTTGGGGAAACCCTATTTACAAGTAGATGTATGAAAAGCATGAACAAATTTACATGAAACTTATGCCAGTCACTGATATCGGGTAAATGTTTTACCATCAAGCATACATTTATCAAGTCTTTTCTTGAAAGTTTCGACGCTTTCCGCTAAGACAATGAGTTGGGCGATTTAATAATAATAATAATAAAAATAATAATAATAATAATAATTTTTATTCAAGACCCGTTGTGGTCCGTTCATTGCAAGTAAGAATAACTCTTGCAAGAATTGTAGAACACGTATACAGAACCTATACAATGTTTAATTCATACTTATTGCATAAGCAGTATATTACGAAGAATGGTGAGCGAGCAGCGAAAGGAACTCCTAACATCCAAATAAAATGAGTATGACTGGATTAACATTATAGGAGAAAGAAAACTGTCGCTCTTGAATTAATAAGAAGCTCGCAGGATCGGCCTGTATGTGGCACCGTATAACGGATTTCATGAAGGGGTAAGTAGACGGGTCAGGCAGGATAAGCCTGCATGTGATATTGAGTAAAGTGTTCGATACGGACATCATCAAGGCGGAATTCATATGCCGCATGAGGCCATTCATGTCGAAGTGGCGGACAGAAAACCAGTCTCGAGGTGATTGGAACTCAGACGCGATCGTTTACAACCGGCCGAGTTCAGCCGAGGAGGGGCAAGGGAAATGGGACCAGACAACCAGCATATGGCGAATACAGAGGCTTCTGCCAAGAGCGCCGATAGAGTGCATTCTGTGAGGGACACAATGCATGAACTGAAAAATCGAAAAAATTAATATTCCTGATGAGGGATCCAAGGATGCGATACTACATGAAAAAGAAGGAAATGTGAGCGGATACAGAGATTTAATGGCGGTGTCCTAAATTCGCGGTGACCCTTTCTTGGTATCATAGAGAAAGTTGTCCTGGAAGGATGAGCAAAATAAAAGTCTGATCGAGTCACTATTCAGATGAAGGCGTAGCCTCCTCTTAAAACTGTGTAGATTATCTGAAGATCTTATATTTATTTAAAGGTTATTCCATAGGAAAGTATATCTGGAAGCAAAAAAAAGAATCCTTAGAGGTGAGAGAATCGGAAGAAAGTGTAAGCAAGGAAGAGTTGCGAAGATTGTATGGGCAAATACTAGGAGTGAATGCTGATTTGAACTATTATCCATGCGAAAGAGGAGAGAGAAGCCTGTTTCCAGTCTTCGAACCCATAAAAAATTTAGGTTAGTTTTATGACATCTATTTGAGTAGGAGATATTTGGAAGTTCCGTGCCTAAAAGTTTTCTAATAAAATGACTTTGAACATTTTCAATTTTTGAACGACTAGCCTCGTTCATCAAACCAAAGAATGGGCGACAATGCTCGAGAATGAGAAGTACAAACATACGATAAAGTCTTAATTTGATTTCGGGAAGATAGAAATTGTAAGAAATAAAGATACAAATCTGGGCAGCTTTGGTTGTAATTCTGTCAGCTTGTGGCGAGAGATCAATATTATTGGTGCAGCTTAGACCTAAAGGCTTGGTGGTGGTACATTCAGTCATAGGTGTGCCTTGAAAGGCCACTGGTTGGGGTAACCTACAAGGTCCAAAACAGTTACAGCGACATTTAGACGGGGAGAATTCCATTAGCCATTTTGAGCTCCAAGCTGAGAGAGAAGGCAAGTCAGCATGGATTATTTCCATGCAATGAAGAGTCGGAGATTAATTGAAAAATATACACATTTAAGATCATCGGCATAAATAAGTGATTAGGAATGTTTGACTGCCAACGAGATATTATTTATGTAAAGCAGGAACAAAAGAGGATCCGAAACGTTACCCTGTATGACACCACTTACTATAGGGATTTCAGTGGGAAGTGAACATACCACTAAAACCTTTTGTTTACGATTAGACAGGTATGACTGGACAAACTCTAAAAGAGGACTCTTAGGTCCCAGAACTCCTATGTTAACCAGGAGTATTTTATGTGGCACTTTATGATTTATCAAAATAAATATGGACAACAGATAGATGGTGATTACGATGAGAAGTAAGTAGACTGCAAAACTAGAGATTGCATGTTTTACAAGAG
>CACRXP010000444.1:48888-71936 GCA_902702965.1 Spirometra erinaceieuropaei | reverse complement strand
TATTTAACTCACCTCTGCCGGGGGTGACCTCTAGCTGCGCTGCTGATTTGCTCTCGCAGTGCTTGATAGGCGATTGGCAGATCGATATGTCGATTAATCGAGTCCTCGGTTGACTGCCATGCGTCCTGCAGGAGGCGAGCAACTCGGTCGTCCGACTGGCCCAATATTCTCACGCACTTAAAGTCGAAGCCGTGTCCTGGCGTGGAGGCGTGGGCGGCTACCTAGGAGAGTTTGTCCTTCCGTCTCACAGCCAACTCGTGTTCGTGCAATCTCGTGCGTACTTGTTTGCCGGTTTCGCCAACATAATTGGCTTGACCACAATTGCAGTCTATCCGGTAAATGACCCCCGATTTCTGGTTGATGGGAATCGGGTCCTTAGGGTGCATGAGTTGCCGGCGTATTGTTGCCTCAGGTCTGTGAGCGATACCGATCTCAAATTCGCTCATCAGTCTAGCGAATTCTTCTGACACACCGGCTATGTACGGCACTGCGCGCCAACATTTCGGTTTTGGTTGTCCCTTCGGTTGTCTTCCCCGGGTTTCTCGTCTGCACTTTTCGACAAAATTCCCAGGGTAGCCGTTCACTGTGAAGAGTTTCCGCAGGAACTGGACCTCAGCCTTCTTGTCGGCTGGTTGCTGAGGCAGTGTTACAGCGACTCGAGGCACTGGCTTTCGACCACTATCGACCACGACTGTGGGTACGGTATGTCGATGACACATTTGTCATCATCAATCGGGACAAGATTGGGGAATTCACGCAACACCTCAACTCGATCTTCCCAGACATCCAGTTCACGATGGAGGAAGAAAAAGATTGCCAGTTGCCGTTTCTGGACGTACTAGTTCAGAGAAAAGGTGATGGTGCATTAAAGACAACGGTTTACCGGAAGGCAACGAATACCTCCCGTATTCTAAGCTTTCTTAGCAACCACCCTCTCTCGCACAAACGCAGCTGCGTGAGAACACTCTACCGGCGCGTAGAAACCCATTGCACCGAACCAGCCGACAAGAAGGCTGAGGTCCAGTTCCTGCGGAAACTCTTCACAGTGAACGGCTACCCTGGGAATTTTGTCGAAAAGTGCAGACGAGAAACCCGGGGAAGACAACCGAAGGGACAACCAAAACCGAAATGTTGGCGCGCAGTGCCGTACATAGCCGGTGTGTCAGAAGAATTCGCTAGACTGATGAGCGAATTTGAGATCGGTATCGCTCACAGACCTGAGGCAACAATACGCCGGCAACTCATGCACCCTAAGGACCCGATTCCCATCAACCAGAAATCGGGGGTCATTTACCGGATAGACTGCAATTGTGGTCAAGCCAATTATGTTGGCGAAACCGGCAAACAAGTACGCACGAGATTGCACGAACACGAGTTGGCTGTGAGACGGAAGGACAAACTCTCCTTGGTAGCCGCCCACGCCTCCACGCCAGGACACGGCTTCGACTTTAAGTGCGTGAGAATATTGGGCCAGTCGGACGACCGAGTTGCTCGCCTCCTGCAGGAAGCATGGCAGTCAACCGAGGACTCGATTAATCGACATATCGATCTGCCAATCGCCTATCAAGCACTGCGAGAGCAAATCAGCAGCGCAGCTAGAGGTCACCCCCGGCAGAGGTGAGTTAAATACACGATGAGTTGTACAATTTTTCATTCCTTGACGATGGGCTCGCGTGAGAGTTCGAAACGTCGGATAAATAAACAATTGGTCCCAGCGATCGCCTTCCCATCTTCTTCTATTCAATTACCTGGGCCGCGCGTGTTCTCTATCATTCGGAATATATATAGATATATATATATATATATATATATATATATATATATATATATAATTGTGATTATATATATATATATCAGCGAGGAGGGACGACAGAGAATGCGGCTGCTATTATGACTTGGCCGACTTCGGCCTGGTAATTGGTTGCCTGTTCGTGACCTTTGCCACACATACGGAGCTTGTTTGCTTTGTGAAGCCAATAGATCGGTGTGCGCCCATTCCTGATATATATATATATATATTATGACAGATGAGCGCTCACCGATCAGATTAAGGAACATGCTCGTTCCGTTGTGCCTTGGGGCTCATACTAGAAACCACGCATACAGTTGCACAGCGACTAGTAGTAGAAGTAAATGAGATGATGATGCCGACGAAGATAAGGGAGACTGGAGAGGCCATTTCTGGCTTATTAGCCGTCATCAGCCAGTCATACCCAACCCCAAGTGTGGATCACTTGAGATTCGAACCCGTTTTGTCGAAAGCCATAAGAAAAACGTTAGAACGTGTTTTTGTCTATTGTAACTTCATTTAGATTGTGTCATAGTGACTTCCATCTCGTTGAACTGGTATCCAGACCGCGGGACAACTGTTTGGAATACAACGAATACCTATTAGTAGGATCTACACAGCATATTTTGAATTGTGCAAATACCAAATATCAACAGCAAAGATATACGCCTGTTGTCTCCTGTTTAATCGTTCGGGCCCCGGGAAACATCTTTGGCGTCAGACTAACACGTCTTTCTGTGTCTATAAAAATGTTAACTTGCCATAAAGTAAGACTCCAAATGAATAGTCAGTTAGGACTCTGAACCTAGCGGCAATAAAGATAGATGAAAATTGCATCCACATCCATTCAGGTTACCTGTCTCGCCTTCCCCACTAGATCCAACGGACATGAGGAGTGCGTTGAAATCCTCGAGGGAAAGGCAAATGATCTACAGAGGTCATCTCGAAGTGAGCCTGACAGTGAGCTCTCGGATGATTCCTTGGCCAAACTCAAGGCTGGAAAGGTTGGTCTGATTGTTCACTGCGTCTTCTGTCAATGCGTCTGGCTTCATACAGTGGGTGGGCTAAATCATGAAATGTCAACCAAAATTCCGAAATGCGTTTTTGTTTCCAAAAGATTAATTAAGTAGGGTTGTAAAACTTATCATCATGCAGCACAATTGTAAAATATTTCAGTTACCTCAGGATGCCGGCTTTCGAACGAATTTCCTACCGGCTGCATGCAAAAACTACACTCTGTAAAGAACGGCTACTTAAGCAGCATGCATTTTTATCATTGATTTTCAATGCCTTTAAAATTCACTTATATTTCAGGGAAAACATGCATAAAAATATTCATCCTTTTCCTCATTCAGTAGGATTAATTAAGTAGGGTTATAAAAGTTGTCAGCCTGCAACGTAATTCTATGATATTCCAGTTACCTCAGAATGCCGGCTTTCGAATGAACTGCCCATAGGCTGCATGCAAAAAAATGACTTGAGTAGCATGAATTTTTCTCATTGATTTTCGATACCCCTAAAAGTCCAAATGCATTTCATGAAAAACACGCATAAAAATATTCATTCTTTTGCTCATTCGGTCGATAATTACGTCTTTTAATTTTATGCTCGAAAGAGGGACATAATCCGGTTTTAAAAAAGTTTCTAATTGTGGGACTTTTAAATACCGTGAAATGGCCGTTCATAAATCGTCATGTCTCTGCACTTACCAATGTGGCTCATTAAGTTACCAATATGGACCAAATCCACTGGTAAATTTTATGAATCCTATATGATCCCCCTTTATTACCGTAGAGAAATGTGTAGTTTTCCGTACGCGGAAAATATATGGCTTGTAGTTTCGAAACCCTGAATCCAACTGTAACGGTGGAGCGGGTGCAAAATTATTGGGGAACTGGAAAAGTTTTTGAACGCCGAACTATACCCTTCCTTCGCGTATGGGCTTGGAAGAAGGCGTACTCTTCTACCGAATGTGCAAAATACTGAATATTTTTATGCATGTTCCCATGAAATATAATGGATTTTTTAGGGCATTGAAAACCAATGAGAAAAAGTCATGCTACTTAAGTAGTCATTCTTTACAGAGCGTAGTTTTTGCATGCAACCAGAAGGAAGTTCATTCGAAAGCTGACATTCTGAGGCAACAGAAATGTTGTAGAATTATGTTGCAGGCTGACCAGTCTTATAATCCTACTTGATTAATGTTTTCGAAACGAAAACGCATTTCTGAATTTCGGTTATTTCATGAGTTAGGCCGCCTACTGTAGGTTGGGGACTTATGAACCTGCTTATTTTCACCTGTTTGCAGTTCTAAAGTTTTTTTTTGAGATTAGCAAGACTTTGTAAATTAGCAGTGACCTCCTAATTTATAGAGCGCAGTCAGCGAATTTTCTTACGAAGTGTGCACCTTAGTCACTTGACTCTCTCCCGGTTCTTTTCCACTACTTTGCACCAGGTTAATTTTAGTATCCTGTCTGCGGCAGACCAGTATGGTCGCGTATCCCAATGTAGGCTTTTGAATGTATTTAAAGACTGAAGATTTTGTTAACAAAGAAGAGAAAGAGAGAGAGACTGGAACGGTCATTTCGGACAGCCACACCCAGCCCCGGGTTTTTGCAACCCCTGGGGTTCAAATCCGCGACCTGTTGGTTAGGAGTCATTCGCCCTGACCGTTGAGCCACGGGCTCTTCGTCCTCTCGTTTGCGATCGGGTATATTGATAATGGTAGAGGGTTGCAAGACCTGGCAGTATGTTCATACCGACAAAGACAAGGGAGACTGGAGTGGCCATTCCTGACTTATTAGCCCTCATCAGCCAGTCATACCCAACCCCGAAGTGTGGCACACCCGAGGCAGGAACTCGCTACCTGTTAGTTAGATGTCCACGTCTCTAACCACTTGGCCACGAGCCCGTTGCCCTGTCGCTTTCGATCGGGAATATACAGTGGTAGGGGACGCTCACCGATATTATGCTGCCTATATCATCTGTCGTTGTGCAGCTGCTGGTTGGGCTGGAGAGAGAGAGAGCCCATAAGGCACAACGGAACTGATTCGTTGACTTTGTCTTCCCTGCGCGTAATAAGTTCTTTAGCAATGCCTCCCAGCATCGTACTAGCTAAAAGCCCAATCGCGTTTCGTTGCTGTGACTGATTCAACTCACAATCCACAGACTCAGCACAGGCGTATCGCAGTCCGAGGGAGTGTTATTCCCAAACCAGCGAGACGTCAGACCCCTGACCCAGTTAGTACTTTTTAACAGAATCGAGCCGACTGTTGCCCAAATCCTCACTGAGTGTATCTATCATCTTTACGTCTGTCACCTGTGCGAGCTAATCGTAGGAGGAGGAGGAGGACCTGACATTTAGCGCAAGGCCCTCTTGTAATACTTAAGGCCGCATCTTACCGGTATCTTCTTCTCGCCAATGCAAGTTGTTTGTCTTTCGGCAGCTGTGACTTGATACACTCTTGAGACATAATGTCCGCTCACTCTTTCTCCCCTCTTTCATAGGGTAGCAGACGGCGGCTGATTAGCTTTCTTTTCTCATATCTGGGTCGTCCGTAAGTCGACCTATCCAATATCTTCATCCCAATTCTTTTTCCTTGGAAAAGGGCGGTCAAGGTTGTCCAGCAAAGGCAATCCCTTTTGGCCGTGCGTCAGAGCCAACTCTGAGAAACAAAAATAGAGAGGAGCCCTTAGCCCTGACCGTTTCAAACTTCTACTTTTCGAACTTATAAGTAGGTACCAAAGCTTCCCCCTCCTCTCTCTCTCTCTCGCTCTCACCTTCTTCCAGGTTGACGTTATTTTCTGTGATTGGATGGGTCCCCTGCTCTTCTATCGGTCCAATCTACCGGCGGTAATGGAGGCGGCGCGGAGCCATTTGCGGCGTCCCGGTGGTCGCATCTACCCTCGGCATGCCGTCCTCTGTATCACTGGCCTGGAGTGCTCACAGCACCTGCTGAACGCCTACTGTCTTGACACCCCCACCGCCGCCGCCGCTGCCGTCTCGCCCCTCCTTCAGTCGACACTCTCCGCTCTACGACGCCCCATTTGCCGCCTGGCCTACCTGCTCGACGTGAGCGCTGAGGTGGCTGCCGGCAGAGCCCGCGTTCTCGCCCGTCCCGTCGCTGCCACCGCCGCATATGGTGGGGCACCGGCGGCCCGAATTGAGGTGGATCTCCTCTCCCTACCATCAGATGGCAGCGCCTTGGGCTCCCTACCTAGCGCACATGACTTTTGCCTCCTCATAGATGGTCCTCGTGACGGTCGCGACTGCCAGCTCGATGCCTTGGTTGCCTACTTTGACTGTCGCATGGACGACGATGCAGAATTCAACGTAGGTCTTTTCTCTCTGTCTTGTCACTACAGTGGGGGGGGGTAGGGAAAATGAAGATTATTCAAGGCCGGAAAATATTTGACTGAGAGTTCCCGAGTTTTGACTGGGGGCTTTATCTCGGATCCATCGCAGCCATGTCGGTCAGCTGCGTAACCTAATCAGCGCTCCCTTCCTGACTCTCGAAGCGAGCCTACTGTCTGGTGCCTTCGGGGAAAGAAGCTCGTAGTCTAATAATTGTTGTGTTACTTTCTCATAACTCGCTTAATAAGTCTTGTCAGTCGATGTAATGTCCTCCCCGGGGCTTGGTAAGATGTGGTTATGTAGCCCCACCTGATGGACAATACGGTTGGGTTTGGGGTTGGGGCAATTATTTATCAACCACTCAAAGTACAACCGCGCATTCCCAATAGCTTTCTTTTTGCATACATCTACCTTGACCTCGTCACCTGTGCGTTCCCCGGCCCCACCTGTAACAACCCCCATTACCACCGGTCCCGTATTACAGGTGACTGGGGTTTGTTTACCTCAGGTGCGGCCACATAACCATATCTGACCGTGATTTTTCGTTTTATATAGAGGTTAGAGGCTAGGATTAGGGTTAGGGGTTTGGAGTTAGGGCAACTATTTATCAACCACTCAAAGTACAACCGCGCATTCCCAATAGCTTTTCTTTTGCATACAACTACTTGACCTCGTCGCCTGTGCGTTCATCGACCCACCTGTAACAACCCCCATTACCACCGGTCCCGTTTTACAGGTGGCTGGGGTTTGTTTACCTCAGGTGGGGCCACATCTGACTCAGGGCTTTTTATTCATAATAGTGACACTCGCCAATGAATCTTGAGTTCATCGAACAAACTGAAATCTTTGAGATGGCCGGGCGAATGTTCATTCACAAGCTGAACGGTGTTTTTACTGCAAAACCTGGAGGATAACAGACGAGCTAACCCAGAGAAATAGCACGCAAAAAGGGGGGATTCTGCTTGGCCGGAGGCAATCAATGTTCCAGAGGTGTTGCATAAGGCTAGAATAGCCATATTTGTCACACTTACCGCGATCAGTCAGCCAGGGCGTCGCGGAAGCACCCCGTATTCCGTGTAGTAGTCAGACCAGAATAGTGATTGCAAGTCTGAGTTGACCTGCAGGACGTTGGTCATCTGGTAGGACGTGGCTGTATAATCGACGAAAGCCGTGTTCACACCCAGAATCCTGCCTCCTCCCCGGGTTGTCCGACGGTCGAGATGAGCTGGAAGTGGCTTTTTCAGTCCGCACTGTCTTCGTCAGCAAAATTGCTCTATTGCAGATCTCACTTGGGATTTCCAAGGGGAGCTCTTATTATCCCCGCAAATAGTGCTCTAGCTAATGACGTATCTACCTTCATAGGAACAAGCGACGTCTTGCTTATACATATATTTTCGCTGGAGCAATGCTAGACTCTATAATTCAGTTTTTAGTTGGCAACTATGTCGGGAGTACGGCATAATACGTTTGTCACATATATGAAATATATATAATATATGTCAAGTGAATAATTTCAGAAATTACTCAGTGCTGGACATGGAATTAGGTCTCCGAGACGCGAGTTTTTAGGGTCAGAATCGAAATTTCAATTAACATTCGAGTCGAAGACAATCAACTACTGTGGAATAAACACGTAATGCCAATTATACAAACAAGTAGTACTACGAGTAGTATGAAATCCATGTGATAAAGGTATTATACCGTACTCCCGACATAGATACTTGCTAAAAGCCCAGACACGTGTTTCGCCGATATTCTGCCGCTGCGTGACACAGCTGCGAGGAGTTCGGCTGTTCAGTGGGACCCCCCCGCGTTCTGTATGCGGTTTCTGGTATATGAACTCCGGAGAATAATCAAGTGAATAATTTCAGAAATTATTCAGTGCAAGGGCGCTCACCGATCGTTTCTACGGACCTCACTCGTCCCGCTGTACCTTATGGGCTGTCTCACGAGCCCAACCAGAAGCCGTACAGCGGCGCATGATATGGGCAGAATAATATTACCAACAAAGACAAGGGAGACTGGAATGACCATTTTTGGCTTATTAGCCACCTGTGAACACACCGGGGTAGCTTGTGACCAGTTATCGCTCCGGCAACTATAATGCCTTCTTGACAAAGTTGTACTCACGCAGACAACCCCCTCAACACCCAAAGGCAGTTGGGGGAGATGATAGGCTTTCATGGACTCGTAGAGTATACTGTATTCGAGTCTCGTATACAGTGATTTTTAAGAGTCATGGAATGCCGATGTTGGTGTGATGCAAGGCTATAATTCAAATGCACAAATTGACTTTTTCACTTTCTGTCTCCCCCTAGGTGACATTTTCTACCTCTCCTTCCGCTAAATCAACCCATTACGCACAAACAATCTTCTTTTTGGAACATCCTCTACCGGTCTCCAGCGGTAAGTTGCCACCACCCAACACAGAGCCAGTTTTTATTTCTCTTCCAGTCTAACTGGTGTCTTTTTCCCGAATTTCGCTCTTTGGCCTTCGTAGGGGATCGCGTAAGCGGTACGCTCTTCTTGGAGGGACACCAATCAGGCAACTGCGACGATCTGTCCGTCAGGATATGCCTGCGACATCCTGCATTGCCGGAACCCCTAGACTATCATTACCGCCTGAATCTGTGATCCAGGCGGCTATCGTCACAGTGGCTGTTGTGTATATATTCGCATTTCACAGATCAACAAATACAATTTCAAGGATAACGTGGTCTCCTAAGCCTCGGTCTTTTGAACCCTTTGTATCTAGGTGTTCTGACTGTCAGCTTGTTGGACTGTTTGTTTTAGCTTCGTTGCATTTCTGACTTTGCCACTTTCACGACTTCACTGCACGCTGTTTGACTGCGGGTTGTCCGTTCGAGTTCATTAAAATGTACAGAAGGTGGGCTAACTCAGGAAATGTCAACCGAAATTCCAAAATGCGTTTTCGTTTCGAAAAGATTAATTAGGTTGGGTTGTAAAAATAATCATCATGCAGCCCCATTCTATAATAATTCAGTTACCTCAGGATGCCGGCTTTTGAACAAACTTATTTTCGGCTGCATGCAAGAAATATACTCTGTAAAAAATGACTACTTACGTAGCGTGAATTTTTCTCATTGATTTCCGATGTCCTTAAAAATTCAACTATATTTCATGGAAAACATGCATAAAAATATTCATTCCTTTGCTCATTCGGTAGCAAAATTACGTCTTCTTCCAATTTCATACTCGGAGGAAGGGTATAATTCGGTTTGTAAAAACTTTTCCAATTGAAGGGGACACAATCGCTGGGACTCGAGCTTTATTAGTCTGACTTTTCGGATTCCTGACCGAACCCATCATCAGAGACAAGTAGATACGGGTCTCTGGTGATGGGTTCGAGCAGGGATCCGAAACGTCAGGCTAATAAAGCTCTTGTCCCAGCGATCGTGTCTCCTTCTTCAAGACTACTTCCTGGGACTTGTCTCTTCGCTTCTATTGACAACTTTTCCAATTCCTGGATAAGTTAGAACCCGTTACACTCGTATTCAGAGTTTCCAAACTACAAGGGGTATATTTTCCTCGCACGGAAAATCATACATTCCTCAACGGTATTAAGAGGAATTCATATGCGGTTCATAAAGTGTGGCAGCGGATTTGAGCCATATTGTTAACTTTACAAGCCACATTGGTAAACGCAGAGCCATGACGTTTTATGAACGGCCATTTCACGGTATTAAAAAACGTCATCATTAGAAACTTTTTTATAACCGATTTATACCCTTACTCCGGGTATAAAATTGGAGGAAGACGTATTTTTCTACCGAATGAGCAAAGGAATGAATATTTTTATGCATGTTTTTCATGAAATATAGTTGAATTTTTAAGGACATCTGACAACCGGAATTCCGAAATACGTTTTCGTCTCGAAAAGACTAATTAAGTAGGGTTGTAAAAATAATCATCATACAACGTAATTCCATCATATTTCAGTTATTTCAGGATGCCGGCTTTCGAGTGAATTTCCGTCCGACAGCATGCAAAAACTGCACTATAAGAATGACTACTTAGGTTGCATGAATTTTTCTCATTGATTTTCGATGCCCCTAAGAGTCCAATTGTAGTTCATGGAAAACACGCATAAAAATATTAATTCTTTTACTCATTCGGTCAATAATTACGTCTTCTTCTAATTTTATGCCCGAAGGAGGGATATAATCCGGCTTTAAAAAAGTTTCTAATTGTGGAACTTTTAAATACCGTGAAATGGCCGTTCATAAATCGTCATGTCTCTGCATTTACCAATGTGGCTTGTAAAGTTGACAATATGGATCAAATCCACTGCTCAATTGCCAATAGAAGCGAAGAGACGGGTCCCAGGAAGTAGTCTTGAAGAAGGAGACACGTGTCTCCTTCGTGGAGATCGTGTCTCCTTCTTCACCACTGCTTAATTTTATGAACCCTATATGGTCCCCTTTTATTATCCTAGCGAAATATGTTGTTTTTCGTACGCGGAAGATATGTAGCTTGTCGTTTGGAGACCCTGAATCCAAGTGTGACGGTAGAGCGGCCTCAAAATTATTCGGGTGTTGGAAAAGTTTTTGAAAACGAAATTATACCCTTCCTTCGAGTATAATATTGGAATAAGACGTAATTGCCTACTAAATGAGCGAGTGAATGAATATTTTTGTACATGTTTTCCATGAAATACAATTGGACATTTAGGGGCATCAAAAATCAATGAGAAAAACTCATGCAATTTAAGTAGTCATTTTTACAGAGTGTAATTTTTTGCATGCATCCGGAAGGAAATTCATTCGAAAGCCGGCATCCTGCGGTAACTGAATTATTTTAGGATTATGTTGCAGACCGACTAGTTTCACAACCCTTATTAATTAATCTTTTCGAAACGAAAATGCATTTCGGAATTCCGGTTGACATTTCATGAGTTAGCCCACCTACTGTAAGTCTGACTCGTTACTAAACTAGTAGTCGTGGCCTAGAGGGTTGTTCACTGTTGGAGTGTTTGAGCACCCCATAGGAGCAGAAGACAGGCCACAGTGGTTCCTTCCGAACGTGGCCCTTTTACGACAGTTGTCTTTTGTGAGATATCCGGATTTTTTTCTGGAAGTCGGGACCAGCACACTTGTGACACGCGTGCACGTTAATCCTACGTGAAACCATCCACTGCACCCACTCTGATTTCCAGTTGCCTTGATATTGTCTTGCCACTGAAGCATGATAGGTGTTTGAAGAGCGAGCGAGGTGGATGCAGCGAAAGTCTCTCGTTCGCTGGAACAGTTCACACATTCCACTGGGATTTCCAGCACCCTGCCTCAAGTCCGCGTGCATGTCCCTTTTAGGAGACCCTTGGCGATCTTACAGCCGAGGACTTCGACCACAAAAAATGGATCAACAAGGCAATGAAGTCTGTGGGTGCTACGGAGAACCCAGAGGTGAGTAGAGTTGAAGTAGAATTGTTAGTCGGTTCTGGGGAGAGAACCCTGTTGTTCGTACAAACCGCACTTTTTTACATCTTCAGGCTTCCCTCACGAGCCTCGTACTAAACCTCCAGGCCGCCCTAGACGTGAGTACAGCCTTCTTCCCCACATGCTTCACGACATCCCTCAATCTTCCGTTAACTAGTAGTTATTTTTTTCACGTAGCGGGCAAATTTGGATGTTGAAAATACATTTCAAGAGGTTGCACAGTCCACACCAAGGTAAGCATGAACGCTTCGCACCGGTCTGAATCTGCATTTTTGTTTCGTCTCTCACTTTTGCACCTGTTTCTTGCCCACGACTAGGTTCATGCGGGAGATGGAGTCGGTCAGACGGAATGTTCTCCTCCTAAAGGATCATATGGCTGGTATTCAAACTGACTTCCGAAAGGTACGTTGTGCCGGGCCCACTGTCTGCCACCACCACCACCACCACCACCACCACCACCACCACCACCACAGCAGTAGTAGGAATAATTAGCATCATCAGCATCAGCATCATGAGCAGCAACAGCAGCAGCCGTAGTATTAGTAGTAGTAGTAGTAGTAGTAGTAGTAGTAGTAGTAGTGGTAGTAGTAGTATTAGTAGTAATAGTAGTAGTGGTAGTAATAGTAGTAGCAGTAGTAGTAGTGGTAGTAGTAGTAGTAGTAGTAGTAGTAGTAGTAGTAGTAGTAGTAGTAGTAGTAGTAGTAGTAGTAGTAGTAATAGTAGTAGTAGTAGTAGTAGTGGTAGTAGTAGTAGTATTAGTAGTAGTAGTAGTAGTAGTAGTAGTAGTAGTTTGGATTCGAATATGGACGTACCCTTTCATTGCCCGCTTGCACCAGCTCAACGTTCTAGGTATGTGCCCATCATTCACTGTGGTGTGCTACCAGCATGCCCTTGGACTTTTCGACAGGTAACCGATTTGTCAGATCTCTGCCCCGCTACGTCTGAAGGTATTGCCATTGCATGGTTCACAGACTTATTTAAGGGACCTGAGCACCTGTCTGCTTCGCAGCTGGCCTTCACTGAGGATCTGTGCAATATCCACCATCTCTGCACACTCCGGACAACCCACGACCATACTAACAGACAGACCTCATCATCACGGAGCTCCCATCATCGCGGTTTGCGATTGTTCGCGCTGTAAAGAAGACTGCTGTCTGTGTATTACTTTCCCCATGTGTCAGCTATTGCAGTCGCAGAAGCCGGAAGTCCACCTCATGGGTCATGTCAAAAGAAGCGGTATAAGAAACACCAGTGTGGTTTGGTCCTGCGGACGCACTTTACGAATATCATGCGGTGAACCTACTGAATTATTTTGAGTAGACGAGGTTGCATTAAAATTGCTTATTTGAGGGGCAGGGCCCGAGTTCAAGGAGAGTTTGAAAACGCAAAGCGACGTGTCAGTCACATTGATGACTTTAGTTAAAGAAAGTCATGACTTATTCGGTAAGCGGAGGGTCGTTTGGATAACTCGATTCGACAGGGTTTTGGAGGAGATGGGGACCGGAGTAAGTCTATGTGCGGTCGGTGCTCAATTTTGGGGCCTAAAGTAGGAAGGAATCAACCAACGTAGAAACGGATGGTTGAATTGATAGATTCCCAATGGAGGACAGGCTGCGTTTCCCGTCATAATCTCCCCTTCAGAAGCGTGCCCGCTGATGAATAAACATACCTATCCTCCCTCACCCCCCTGACTTTCAGATGCACATTGATAGCAGCGAGACGATTAGCCGGCTGACTGAACTGGACAGACAACGGGAGCGCACAAAACTGGCGGCCGATGCCCTTCGTGAGGCTAGTCGCTGGTCTACCCTCGTGAATTCGCGGAAAGTTCTCATGGAGGGCGATAATGTGGAACAGGTTAGTTCTGTCCTCCCCCTCCCCCCCTCCACGCACTCAAGCCATTCGTGGGCAAGAATAACGTATATGCGCGTGATGAGAAAGTGCTGACTGTTTTGTAACCAATTCGCCTGCGTTTTAACACTCCTGCTTTACTGGCAGACGTATGCCTTCCATCTAACAATATTTCGAGTATTTTTCCCCGTCTACCTGATCTTTTTTTCTACAACTGGGCTTTCCTCTTACTGAAGAACTACGTGTGAGGGTTGCATAACAATGAGCCAATGTAGAAATTTCAGCAGCGCGTGACACCTTGGGTCGGCGAATATTTTTTCGTTACCCAGCGCATATACTTGATCCCTACCAGAAAGAGTTTGACATCCCTCAACGTTGTGAAACCAAAAGCTTTCGTTCCATATAATTTCCCAAAATGACCATATAGAAGGAACACGTTGGTTTCTATCTTCCTCAAAACGACGAGGTTGGTAATGTCCTGTTCGCTTCAGTTTATTTGGAGATGAGAGGTTAGCGTGGGCCTTTTACCTCCTCGTCTGTTCGACAAACATGGATGCGCAAAATGATGGAGGCATGATGGTGTACATGAGCCTGTTCACGCAGCTGCGTCTCCATCGTAACTGCAGTTGGTACTGGTGGGTTTTTAACAATATGATAATGCGTCAGAACTATGAATGGTGGGGTTTAGTGTAATCATGCGGGGGTCGGTGTCTTCTTGAATACTCCGACACTTGTTAGAATGACGATTTCCTCTGGCAGAGGGTTCCACGCCTCCAGGACCCTCCGTTTCCCCCCTCCCCAGCTCCAACGTCCTCAGCACGCTGACTCTGTCATCCAGCCCGCGTGGGAACAACAATGTCATCCTAACGAAGAAGGGCCGGCCAGAACCTTTACCTAACAACAGCTACATTTGCAAATATTATAGGCAGTAACTTTTCTTTACCCCACGCATATACTTAGCCTTTACCAACTTGTTTATTTTCAACGCAAGCTTTCCTACATTCACCTCCGTCCTAGAGCCAAGCCAGTTGTCTCCCAATGTCGTTTATAATGGCGAAAGCACCTCCAGCACCCCATCCCCGTTTGGGTTTTCGCTCCAACAGGTATACGTAGCACCCCCTTTTCGTCCATTTATTCGGGCCCATTGGAATGGGTCCCGTCGAGAGCCGCTATGTAACCTTTTGTCGTACCCTTTCCTTAACGATTAGGGCCGGCTTTCTGTTATGTTCAGACCGCAAGTCTGACCAAGCTTGCCATTACGGTGTGGATATAGGTCGTCTTCGTGTGTTCCATTTCGAACACATTCATTGCATTCAGCCGTCGTATTGTTTAGGGCGCGCTTTTACCTCCCCGACACCTGTTGAATTCCGCCACTGCTCATTACCCAAATTGACCTCGATCTTCATAGAGCATACTACCATCTTCTCTGCCGGCCATGTTTTTAGGGAAGCGACTAGTGGGACAGGTTGAATTTGCCGGTTTGTGGAGCTACACACGCGCTAAACTCGATCATCTGGTTTTGCTCTCCGATCGAGGGCAGTCAAGAGAGTGTACGGCTAGGTGAAGCTCCGGGTGAGAGCAGGGGCGTGGTCTGCGATGTGTGTAAGCTCCCACCAGGTTAAACAGTGCGTTTACTGGGACTGCAAGTTCTCGTACATAGAAATGGCGGTAGGGATGACCTTGATTCCCTGTTCATGACCTTTCCAACATCCCACGGTAGTTCAATTAACGGGGCCTACCTCTGATCCATGAGGTAGGTTAGAGCCTTGCATACGTCAGAACCGCCATAGAGTTCACATTAAGGAGCCACCTCCTGCAGTTTAACTTCTGTTTCGAAGGATGACCGAGCTAGCCTGTCAACTGATTGTCTCCAAAAACACAATTGTTGCCGCACCGGATTTGTTGAAATGAGGTGTGCGTCGAAATGACACGATGGATGGCACCGCGGATGGCTCCTGGATCCGTGTGAGCCCCCGGTCGACCAAAACTTGCCGCAGCAATTAATGCGGCATGTGCCTCTGTCTTTATGCGGGCCATACGCTGAAAGACAATGTCTGAGGACTCTCGACGACTTCGCGCAGCCCGTTTGCGGCGCGCTTCATCTCACTCCTATTTATTGGTCAGATCTGCCTTCCTTTTTGCTTTTTTAGGCGTTTACCATTGTTTCCTTCTTTGATCCTTCAGCTCTACCAACTCATTTTGGACATGGAACAAAGTATCGTAAGTTACCTGCTTGCGCCACCTTTTCACTTTTCAGTCGTCTGTCGACCCAATAATTTAGGTACTGTGACAGTGCTACCGATAGTGATGCCAAGGGTGTGTTTTAGCGACCCACAGTCCAATTCTCACAGTCATCGTTGGGTTGTCTTCCAGGCAGTATCGCCTCCTCCTCTGTTCATAGAGTTAATTTATGAGACGAAGGCGGAGAAATGAATTCATGACGACAAATGTTAGTCTTGGACTCTGTCTTCTCTGGGCTTTCGTTTATGCTCGACAGGTTGAATTACAATGATAGATGGAATGCGGTCACCGATCGTTTTTTACGGAACTCACTCGTCCCGTTGTGCCCTACGGGCTCACTCTCGAGCCCAACCAGCAGTCGCACAGCGACGCATGATATAGGTAGAATAGCATTACCGACAAAGACAAGAGAGACTGGAATAGCCATTTCTGGCGTATTAGCCGTCGTTATCAGCCAGTCATACCCAACCCCGAAGTGTGGAACACCTGGGGCTCGATCCCTTCTACCACTATCGTCTCTGTCTGTTTTTCGGTTATCACTCACTGAGAGAAACATTTCAGCTGGATGAGGAGGATGGAACCCGTACTACTGGCCTTCACGGTCTATCCTCAACGAAACAGCAAACATTTGATGTTTATTCAGTCAGTTGCTGGCACCACCTCAGGATTTATTTGACCCATCGGTTTATCGGCCTTTACTAGGAACGTCAGGAGTCAAGGTGTTTCCGCCTTGTCTGGCCTGCGATACGCTTTGTACTGTGGCAGTTAAACTCGCAGCGCCCCAAAGACACCAGGTCGCCGATTGGCACCACTGAGTCACCACTCTGGACATCCTCCAGCTCAACCTGGTAGCCCAGACTGAAATGCTCAGTTATGCCAATTGGTCCCTGTCACTAGCCAAGGGGACCTTGGTAGACAGAATAAATTTCCCCACCCCACCGAGCTCACGCATTTCCAGGTCGGAATTGCTGACATCTGATTGACTAAGACGGTCGAAGTTTCTGGCATCTTGCTGTTTCCTCTCTGCACTTTCGAAGGTGGAATCCCGTACAATCCCTAAAGTCGTCCCAGGCTAGTCGAAATTTCCTCCTTACGGTCACACAGTCGTCTTCCCAGTTTGCCACATCGATGTGTTCCTGGTCGTCGAGTTTTCACCGCCAGGAGTCCGGTTTGTGTGCCCGAAAACGTGGATTTCGAAGCTGTGAGTGGAACCACACACACTCTCAGACTCAAGGCCTGCTCAAATGCATGTGCGAATCTGCTGGTTGGAGAGTGAGAGAGAGGTAGAGCTTACGCGTTGCCTCAAAGCACTACACAGCGTCAGATGTTTAAGCCCAGCCTCTCGTCTCTGCTTTTATTAGGCCTACATGGAAAGCATACCCGACTTTGAGGACCGTCTCGCCCTTCTGAACTCCACAAAAGACCGCCTGGAGGCCCTGGTGGCGCCGCAGTTTATGGAACTGCTAGATGCGCACGGCGTCTCCACAGACACCGAGGACGTCACCAGGCTTGATGCCCTTCGGCGACTGATTTCCATCTTTGTGGCCGTTCGGCGCAGTGATGTTGCAGTTCGCTACTACACTTCGTGGTTTTCGGTGAGTGTCTAGAGGGCGCGCAACCCTTCCCTGTGAACTGTTTCAGGTTTATATTTGCCCAAATAATGCCTTGCATTTTTCCGGCTGTCTCAACATGAGGCCATTCAACCTTTTCTTGTCTTGTAGGGTCGACTGAAGTCTCTGTGGGATTTGCCGTGCGTGCCGACTTCCCCTGATGACTCGTCAGATATCCGTCTGAGCTCAACTGATGCATCGAAGCCTGCCTCTGTTGTTCGGCGTATCGTGGACTTCTTCCAGTCTGTGATCCAACAACTGGACGACCAGGTAAATATTCTTCTGCGCCCTCTCAGATTCCGGTAAAACCTACGTCTACGGAAACCGTTTTATTAGTAGCCGATTGTGAAGGAGACTGTCAGCCGGTTTAAAACTTGGTTGACCATTGATCAATACACAGTTAGGTGCTTGTTCCGTTTGCAATGCTTGCTGGTTGGGTTCGAGAGAGAGCCCATAAGGCACAACGGAACGAGTGAGTTCCGTAAGAACGATCGGTGAGCGCCCCCTACCATTGTATATTCCCGATTGAAACCGACAGGGCAACGGGCTCGTGGCACAGTGGTTGGAGGCGTGGACTTCTAACTAACAGATCGCGAGTTCGAGCCTCGGGTGTTCCACACTTCGGGGTTGGGTATGACTGGCTGACGGCGGCTAATAAGCCAGAAATGGCCATTCCAGTCTCCCTTGTCTTTGTCAGTAATATCATTCTGCCTATATATATCATACGCCGCTGTGCGGCTGCTGGTTGGGCTTGAGAGAGAGAGAGCCCGTAAGGCACAACGGGACGAGTGAGTTCCGTAAGAACGATCAGTGAGCGCCCCCTACCAATGCATGCTGCCTTTAGATGAGAGAAGTACAGTACTGACTTATCTCATGAAACCTGGTGACAGAATCTTATTTGAGAATTTAGGACGTCTTAAACGTTGCGCATTTTACTTGCCCGCCCAGCCTCCTTCAGCAAATGTTCTCATCTTGTGCAGAAATTGTGTCCACGTAATTTTTTCAAGCAAAATCTTCATAAATTTGGTTGAAAATGGACGTCGCGGTATACTCAGGCAATTTCCTATGCTAATACCTGTTCTAGACTTCGGTTTCCCATCTGAGCGGGTTTTTACTTGGAAGTAGAGTAATTTCCTCCAGAGAGTTTTAATAAACAGAGGTTACTGGACTTGACAATTATTTTTTTTGTTCGATGGTAATCGTTGTAATCAATTTCCTAAAACAAAGGTTATTTAAAGAGAAGCAGATGTTTTGTCGGTTTATAGAATTCAGGTTATCAGATCTGTGCGATTCTGTGCCCTAAAGTGCAGTAAAAACGCACACAGGCAATACTTCATTTAAATGGGCTAAAATTATCTTGCCGTTTGGAAAATCCTACGTGTTGTCACAGGAACGACCACCACCGAACTTTCATTTTCAACTTTGAACGCATAAAATGTTACATTTTATGCAGTCTAGCTACTGCACATAGCTAATTCAGAAATGGAACGAGTAAAACGTTAACATCTCTAGCAAAGTATCAGTGTATATATAGCCACTCTGCTGTGCATTCATAATCGTAGAATTGGGTCTAAAGTTCAGCAAAAACAATTAAAAGGGCCACAATAAATGGGAAAAGGCATGTTCTTACGTTTGCCGTCGAAAATATCAGTATCTTTGGTAAAGTAAAAGAAACGGCCGAAAATGTAACTTTTTTTCTTGGCTTCACTCTAAAAAATTAAAGTACTCAGGCATACGTCACCGGAATGCAGTATCAAAGCACTCCTTATAGAGGTAATTCGTTAGAGGTTTTCTAATTGATCTAGGGCATTTTCGTCGTTGACTTTCGTTGTGGGCGTCAGTTTTATTCGACGATGAGGGTTCCTGTTTGCGTAAGTCTTCAAATGTGGCCCAGATGACGTCCTAAATGAGAAAGAAAGCCCAAACACCGCTAATTCGGTAGATGCCTCCTAGAAGTACCTTAAAGTTCTTAACAGACACATAATACAGAATCTGTCCTTATGGGCGATCGTATGAAAACACTGAAAATCGTGATATATTCATCGATAATTGAAGGCCGATCTGAGACTCAGCGTAATCCTGAACCAACGAAAAGTGCAAATTAATTTAACGGAAGAAAAGTTCTTTTCACAAACACAAAATGGTATGCTTACGATTACACATGCCAATTTTATTTAAAATTATTTGCCACCAATGGGGCCGGCAACATGTGGCCTTATGAAAACGTTTGTTCCTGTGATGTCCCATTTGGCGGAATCAAGCGAGATCTCGCTTTTCTTATTGAACCTCATCTCAATTAATCCAAAAGACTAAAGCTGTTTTGAAATCTATGCTCAGAATGAAGGCTGCTTGCAAGGCGCCATACCTGGAATTACACCAATTTCTAAAGGATATTTCAATGTAAAATTCACTGAAAGATTATTTTTTTAAACTGTTATTCTATTTGTGCCTTTATAATTACTTAGCTTTTTCCATGGGCAGACGTTTCGAAAATTTAAAAACGAAGTTTACTAAATTGCAACTATTTTTGACATTTTCGGAATTTTGCGCTTTTCTAAAAAAATTGGCATTTCTAGACAACGCAGCATTGCCTTTATTATTTATTTTATGCTCTTAATTCTTTTAAAGTAGGGCTTTATTAGCATAGGTATTGAGTCCACGGATTGGTGTCGATTTGCGAGTGATAAGCAATCATTCGTAAATTTCGACACATTTCATGTATGTGGTCACCCAATGTAGGTTATCTGCAAGGATGGCTGTCGGCTTGAATTTAAGACGTGCTGATTGATTTGTAGCATCACACTTGGAAGTGCTTTTGCGTACTCCGGGAGAGGACTTGCCCCGTCTGTGTTAGCATAGCTACAACCTACCTGACGCGTCTACGGCTGGCAGACCGTGGAAGGATCCTCTGCAAATTGTTGGCGGTGTCCTGGATAGGCTCTTGGCTCTGGTGAATAAGCGGACAACGGTAGTACCTTCGGGGCACTGATCCCGGCAAACGGGTTACCCGTAAAAAGTTAGAAGTTTAGGAGAAACTGCGACGGGGTAGACGTTGCCATCATACAATAAGCTTCCGTTGTCGTCGCCGCCGTCCTATTGGTCGGACGGGGACGGATAAGGGCATCCACCGGCCGGGCTAAGGGGAATGCCCGTCCCTTTGCGCCCTCGCCGTCAGTTGCATAACGACCAATAATGATGGAAGAAAGAGTGTCTACACTCCGGGCTGCCAGATCAGTCGGAGTCAGAATGAGATCATTGACAATGATAATGCGAAGTACGGTAGCCATTTCCGGCTTCCTAATAACCTTCAGCCAGTCTTTTCCAATCCCAGGTTTGCCGGACCTGAAATTCGAACTTAAATTTCTTAGTTACAGAGCGTTATGTTCGACTGTCTATTTGTCATTTGCGATCTGGAATGTCGACAACCGCTGAAAGGATTTGCACCTATCGGGTTACGACACACGCTTGCCCGCTTGTGCAGTTATAATACCCATTAGCCATATTCGGCGTGTTCTCCTGTGCCTTTTTTACACCTATCCCAGTTGTTCTGCACTTTTTATTCATTCCTCATAAGAAATGGGAGGGTTATATTTTCGTGCTTTATGGCACACAGGTAACGTCGAATTCCTTGTGATTGTCAGGGGTGTCTGTAGGCTGAAGGGAATCTGGAAAATGGAATTTTCCTACTTTTTCGCCGCATAACGACTGTATAACCTCATTTACCATGGGATAACAGACTAGGAGTCGATAAGAAGTAGAAGCGATCGCTGGAGCAGGGGCTTTATTCGTCTGACGTTTCGGATTCTCGCTTGAACCCATCATCAGTGACAGTGGCAGACCCGTTTCTGTCATTGTCTTTGATGATTGATTCAAGCGCGAATCCGAAACCTCAGGCGGATGAAGCTCTTGGTCCAGCGATCGCTTATTTTTCTTATCAACTACTTCCTGCAACTGGCATCTTCGCTTGCATTGACAGAGTAGGAGTCTTTTGACACGCTATTTTCAGCTCATGTCACGCGGGCTTTCCGATCGATCAGGCCCAAGTTTCCCATCAAAAACAATTTACGAAATGGTCACCCAGTTGATTACTTTGGAGATCCACTGATTGTGCTATTTTAAAAGTCTGTGCTGACGTAATGGCATTCTGCGGCATATATTCTCCCCATCCAGTAATTCCGCGACCACCGCGATTGTTATCACCATCTGTCACAGATGAAACCACTTCTGATTGGTTTTCTATCCGTCAGTATTCGTTTAGTTTGAGGACAAGTTCTGGCTACCGCTAATTCTGCTATCTTGAACCCCGAAGATGCAAGTGTTAAGTGTGTTTTCATGGTGAACTTATTACCACATTGTGTAGAAGTAAAAGTAAGGGGGGTGGGGACGTGACCTTCGCGTCCCCGCTTTCTGCATACAGCATGGGTTCTTCTTGTGCGAAAACCATTGAAGGAAGAAGAAATGTCCGAAATAGGTGCGTCAACTGTTCGATCTCACCGTTGGATGGGTACGTCTGTTGTAGACATTCCATCCCAGTCGCTTTATAGATAACGACACGCCACATGGTACGCAGGAGGGAGGTTTATGTGCCGGTTGCTAAACTGATCCCCATAAAGCACGCCTCTGGTAGGAGTCCTTTGACAAAATGAGAACTGTCATAGCCTGGAATGATTTCGCCTCAGAAGTCGGGAGTATGGGTAGTCCGTCCAGAAATTTTTTTGATTTGAGAGTTAAGGTGGAATCTTAGTGTTACTGACCGATGTTGATGAAGACGAGCCTGTGCTTGTCGCCCGGCTTCCCCCGCGTAATTGCAGTCGCCATCATTGCAGTAGACTCTGTTTCAAACGGGCAAAGTTTCAGCAAGCGGCAATGATCGTTTCTGCGACTATCTCCGATGAAGTATTCGAGTGAGAATCCAAACCTTCAGGCGAATAACCGTCTAATTTCAATGGTCGCATCTCATTCTTCGGAAAGCAGTACTTCGTTTGCGTCGAAGCCTCTGTAGCTCTTTTGGCTATCTCCCTAGGTAATGACCGGTAGATTTTTGTCGCTTCATCGCCTTTGATGACATGTAAATTTGGGGGTTTAGGAAGATCGGATAATGCTCTCGTTCACTAGACTCATTTCCGCATCACCATTTTCGCACCAGCCTGAAAATCTTGTTTTCATCCTTATTTGCGGAACCTGTTTGACTCTCCCCCCCTTCCCTCCCCTCCCTACCCAGCTTCGCCTTCAACTCTTCCCCGATGCGGCCCCGTTGCCATTGCTCCGTGGTTTTGTAGCTGCCCTCCCAGACGTATCAGCAGAGGTTTCCAAAGTGCTCAATGGCTATCAGGCGTCCTCCCGTACCGACTACGCGCTTGAATTGTCACGCGAATACCTTGAGGTGAGGACACTCCTGGTTATTTCATCTCGGTTGCATCTCCTTCGTGTGTCGGCTTGTGTGATTGGTGTGATTGGAAGGAGCGGTCGTTTCTAGCCTGTCCATTGCCGCCACCCCGTGATCCAGTTCTTGTGTGAATCCCTTCTCTGCATTTGGATTTGAAATTAGGTTGTGCGGGAACCTTTTAAAATTTACTGTTAACGGGCAGTTTCTCTGCTGGCAAGCACTCCATTAGCTGAGTACTTTTGACATGCTGAGTGGCCCTTACCCGCGCTCAATAATTGCTTCCTTCTCATGACTCGATACAATCACGTCGTGTTTTGAGACGACCTATGCTGACTGTATCTGCGAGACGTCAGATGCGTGA
>CACRXP010000444.1:17344-40289 GCA_902702965.1 Spirometra erinaceieuropaei | reverse complement strand
CCACGTCCTCCTCATCCTCCCTCCCCCCTCCTCCTCCTGCTCCTCCTCCTCCACATGCCCCAAGCGGCCCTGATCTCATTCATGGTACCCCGCTCCCACCGTCCTCTGCCCTACAGCACTCCGAAGAAGGACGGTTGTGCCCTGTTCTCCTCCACTACTCAGGCACAGACAGAAGAGGCCAGGTGCTTCTGTCCCTTCCACGACCTTTTTGTTCCGCTGTTGGGCGAAACCCAGTCCGGGACGGTGACGACTGCCGCCGCCGCCAACGCCGTTTCCCCTTGGTCTGCCCTATGCGCCCTCTCACCCGGTATCTCCTCGCTTCTGCGCTCCCCGTCTCTAGGCTGCGTTACCCTCACTGCACCGGCCACAGCCTCCGCCAACAGCCAGCTTTCGCGTCTGCGGCGAGTCGCCACCGCCGTCTGCCAGGGCTCTGTCTCGATGGCCATCAGGGTTGCTATGGCACCCGTGAACGATCTGCTCTCTCAGGTGCCGCGTCTGGCCATCTGGTCAGCCTCCCCCGGCAGCGGAGAAGCCACCCTGCCTGACCTGGCCTATCTGCCGCAAGAGTATGTTACGCAGGTAGGCGGACGTTCAGGCATCTCAAGGCATGAGGAGGAAGGGGCGTTCGCCGAACGAGAGAGAGAGGTTTATTAGTGGTCTGACCTTTCGAGCGGGGATTCAGCTTACCCGTTTTCAGAGACTGGAAAGTCATGCGCACAGCTCTCATTGTATGGTGGACTTTACGTAATGTGTAGTCCGCCATACTGGTTTGCTGCTCCTCCGATCTGGTCTTATGAACCCTCTTGACGGGAGATAGTCACGGCGTGAAGTAATCAAGGCAGCCACAATTAGCTCCTCAGTCAACGAGGGTCGGGGGCGACAGAGGTTACGATGAAACGCCAAACAAAGTGCATCATATACAGGAAGCTGTGTGCATGACTTCCCAATCTCCGAAGAGGGGAAGGGGACAGACAAAATTACCACTCGAAACGGCAGACCTCCAATAAACCTCCCCCGTTGTACGCTTCTTTATCTTTTGACATGTCACCTGTGAATCGCACCATCATGGCCATTATTATGCATGCATCTGTTAAACCTCGTGTACATTCTGCTTCCATTAATACAATACATAGGTCAGCACACATTCTGGTGGCAGAACGCTTCGAGACTGTCTGCCAGGTCTAGACTGGAGCTTCTAGACAAGACAACACTCGTATTTATCTGCGCGATCGGTTAACATCACTCCCACCTGTCTTTGCATTGTATACAAAATTCGTAACCATCCTCCGTAACCACTTTCGCTTGTACTGTTTTGCGCTGATAAGAAACGACACAATCCTTGGCAATGGCCTAGAGAATGACCGCACTTAACTATCAGTGGATCGTGTCATATTGCAGGCTGTTGCAGAAATTACACTGCCAACAACGATTACTTCCCACGACCTCACACCTTAACTCGAAATCCGTTATTTTGTGAAATTTGGTTTTTGTTTATTGTTTAGTTAATACTCTCATTTCTGCTATTGTACATTTACATAAGGCAAAACTTGCGGCATAAATCCAGGCAATTTCTGTGTTTTCTTTCATTTTTTCAACTTACTGTCTAGCGTGCTGCCCCACCCATAAAACTCCCTTTACCATAAATCACGTATGGCACGATCCACAGTCTGCTGACCGTTGCCCAATCCTTAACCGCGGCAGTAGTGTATTGATCAGCACCTCCCCTTTATTCAAACGTCCGATCACCGCCCTCTCTTGTCTGATTCTGCGTTTGGAATCTGTCCATCGAAACACCCTGTGGTCGATCATACTGCATGATGCCTGACCTGGCCTATCTGCCGCAAGAGTATGTTACGCAGGTAGGCGGACGTTCAAGCATCTCAAGGCAAGAGGCGTTCGCCGAACGAGAGAGAGAGAGAGGTTTATTAGAGGTCTGATCTTTCGAGTAGGGATTCAGCCTGCCCGTTTTCAGGGACTGGAATGTCCTGCATAGTGTGCAGCCCGCCATACTGGTTTGCTGCTCCCTATCTGGTCTTACGAATCGTCTTGACGAGGGACTGTCACGGCATGAAGTAATCAAGGCAGCCACAATTATCTCCTCAATCAACAAGGGTCGGGGGCGACACAGGTTACAGTAAAACGCGGACGTTCATGCATTTCAAGAGAAGAGGAGGAAGAGGCGTTCGCCGAGAGAGAGAGATAGAGAGGTCTGACCTTTCGAGTAGGGATTCAGCCTGCCCGTTTTCAGAGACTGGAACGTCATGCGCACAGCTCTCATTGTATGCTGGACTTTACGTAGTGTGTAGCTCGCCGTACTGGTTTGCTGCTCTCCATCTGGTCTTGCGAACATTCATATTGACCCAGCTGTGAAAAACTGGTCGCCTCGGTGGGATTCGAACCCGCGCAGTAAGGGGATGGCTTTGGTACAGCCAACGCTCTAACCACTTGAGCTACGAGGCCCCGCCGGACGACGCGAGTTTTATCACATTTGGGTCAGGTTACACGCCCAAGCTACTGCAGCGTCTGCAATCCACCAAATGTGATACAGTAAGTTGACTGGCCAAGCAGGATTTCCTAAGTAATTCACCTAGAATCCACCAGATGACTACTAGGCTCACGTAAGTCATAGATGTTTTGGCAGATTTTAAATAATTCATATTGACCCAACTGTGAGCGTTGGCTGTACTAAAGCCTCCTCCTTACTGCGTGTGTTCGAATTCCACCAAGGCGCCGAGTTTTTCGCAGTTGGGTCAATATGAATTATTTAAAATCTGCCAAAATACCTATGACTTACGAACATTCTTGACGGGGGACAGTCACGGCGTGAAGTAATCAAGGCAGCCACAATTATTTCCTCAATCAACGAGAGTCGGGGGCGACACAGGGGCGCATCTGATGCATTAGCAGGCTACACACCAAACAAACTGCTGTATGCATGACTTTCCAATCTCCGGAGGAGGGGGGGGGGACAGACCAAATAACCACTCGAAACGGCAGACCTCCAATAAACCTCTCCCGTTGTACGCTTTTTTTATCTTTTGACATGTCACCTGCGAATCGCACCATCCATGTATCTGTTAAGCCTCATGCACATTCTGCATCAACTAATACAATACACACATTCTGGTGGCAGAACGCTGCGAGACTGTTAGCCGGGTCTAGACTGGAGCTTCTAGGCAAGACAACAGCCGTATTTCCCTGTGCGATCGGCAAACACCACTCCCACCTGTCTTCGCACTGTATAGAAGTATTCGCAACCATCCTCCTTAATCATTTCCGCTTCTACTATTTTGCGTTGAAATGAAACGGTAAATCCTTCGCAACGGTATAGAAAAGGACCCCACTTAACTATTTGTAGACTGTGGATCGTGTTATATGGGGTTTTATCTTGGCATACATTTTCAGGCTGCTGCAGAAATTACACTGTCAACAACGATTACTTCCCATGATCTCACACCTTAACTCAAAATCCGTTATTTTGTGAAATTCACTTTTTCTTTATTATTTAATTACCACCCTCATTTCCGTCGTCGTGCAATACCGTAGGATAAGACTCTCGGCATAAATCCAGACAGTTTCTGTTTTCCTTCATTTTGTCAGCTTACTGTCTAGCGTGCCGTCCCACCCATAAAACGCCCTTTATCATAAGTCACGTATGGCACGATCCATAGTCTACTAACAGTTAAGTGAAGTCTTTCTCTGTACCTTTACCCAATCCTTAACCTTGCTTTCTTATCTTATCTAGGTAGTTGTGGTGCAACCCCAGGGCACAACGGGACGAGTGAGTCCCGGTGCGCGATCGATGAGCGCCCCTCTACCAGAAATGGTCAGAAATGACCATTCTAGTCTCCCCTTCTTTGTCGATAACGCCATTCTGTGGTTCATAACAGTTTGCCTGACAAAAGGTCGGCAAGCGAGTCATGTTGTACGCGGATTTTGATCCTCAAAGTTACCCGGATCGGGCTGAAGATTAGGGTTAAGGATACGGTTGGAGTTAGGTTATTCCCTGAGCTGAGGTTTTCAGGCTACGATTATAGTCTGCATTCGCGGTTGAGGCTAAAGTTGGGGTTTAGAACTAGGGCAAGAAGTTTGGGCCAGGGTTTTAGATGGGTCAGGGGTTAAAGACCTAGGGTTCAGGTTGGGGTTACATTCGAGTTTTCCTTAAATGCTAACGGATTAAGGGTTATGGTTACCCACTACAGCCATACTCATGGTTGGCGCTGGGGCTATGGTTGACTGCGGTTTGCTCAGGGTGTTACATACCATACTCTTGCCTTTCGCTTTTGAGTCCTGTTCGTTTGTCAGTGGGTTTTTAATCCATGTTTAAAGCTGGTTCCGTTGTTTAGTAAATTTCGCCTTGGTGTGAACTGGCGCACTACTCTCCTTTACAGCTGAACGTCCGTAGATATGGCTGCAGATGTCACATCCGGATGGCGCACGTTTTGCGTACTGCTTGCGCGTGCTTTTTTTGCAGTTAAGTAATGCCCTCTTATGTTTTTCACTCCCAACGCCCTCAAGCTTGGTCAGTACATTTTCAACCTGCCGGAGCTACTCCTACCCTTCATGGAGTCCGCGCCCGATCTCGAGCAGCCCAGCGCGGAGAACAGTCGCGGCCTGGCCGAGTGCCTCCAGCGTGGCAGTCCCGACTCCTTCGGTGTTGGCTCTGATTCAGCCCGATCGCGGCACCGCAGTACCGCCAGTCTCTCGCCTCCCGCCTCCCCCCTGCTGCCGCAGTCACCAGAGCACGCGCATGTAATCGCCGACTGGTTGGACTGGCTGCTCTCCGGCCAGGTCTCCAAGGCCTTCATCACGGCCATCCTGCGTATTCAGGCCACATCCAACGCAGGTGAAGCAGCCGTTCTCACGCAGCACGGAGCAAAACAGTTGGATGCTGACATCGGTGAGTTGTCTGCTTTTCGAAATGTCTGGGACGAGGGACCGCAGCGCATACCTCGTCCCTATCGGTTTTCTGTGATTTGGTTGGCGTCATGTCAGGAAGTTTGGTTGTACGACGCATCCCTAGAATCTACAAACCCGTCCATATCTTTTGAAGCCAAGCGGTAGTCGCTCTTCGACGCATGGAGACAACTAGACGTACAGAGACCTCCGGCAGAAACCTCCTTATTTGTCTTTTCCCCAGTCTAATCCATTTCAAGGAAAACGGAATCACCTGAAACAATGCAGATGGCCCGACAGGTCCACTAGGATCAAACATTGTTTCTGACAACTATAATTATGCGTGTATGTCGCTGGAGCACTCTCAAGGTTACGCCTGAAGGGTTGAATGAACAGACATCTCAACTCTGTCGCGAGCAGACCATTTCAGTAGTAAAATGGCTTATGACCGGTTTCCGATAATAAGTGCATTAGAATCAGTACTTATTTAATTTCAGTAGGCTGATTTAATTACACGTCTATGATTTTCGGTCTGCATTGCCATATGTTCGCAGTCCACTTAACACAATCTCCTATTCGACGTGTCGATCTTATTACATCATAATCATATCACGGGATGCCTGCTGACGGGGTTTTTATCGTCCTACAGCCATAACCGTGAATAACGTCTGGCATGTAATGACAAAACCAGTTTCTGTTTGGTACTAACATTCTCCTTTCAGAGTGCCCTTTATATTTTCTCATAATCATACCTGTAGCTGATTAGAATACGGCGTGGTAGTTGCCAATTGTTGGACGGTTCCTCACCTCAAAGCTTCCACATTAATTTTGTTCGTGCCCTTAGTTTCCGTCACAATCGAGGTCTCCGTAAAAGTTGAACTGAAATATTGCATGTTTCCACTCCCGATCGGTGGGCTCCGTTGTCTGTTGGACGGCATACCTCGTTATTAATCCATTTATTACTTATCTTAAGTTGGCAGCTGTCCCAAACAAGCCATACCTATTTCTCAAATACATCACGAAGGGCCCGCTGCATTGCAGACATCACATAGCATTTTGTAGAAAACTTCCTTCTTATCTAAGTAGTCAGCGTGAGGGTGTTCGGACTGGGGGGGCGTAATAATATTCGTGGGTTTTCTGCGCCACGTCTACTTTCCGTTTTGTCCCGTGTCCTTCAGCGAATTCGTCAGGTGTTTGGCTTGGACGCCTGGTAAGAACCGCCTTCTTCCTCTTATTTTGGCTCTTGCTGTTGTCTCATGTATCGACGTACAAAGTTCTAGGGCATCTGTTTTTGCAAGTTTGATTCATTTTACCAAATTGTAAAGTACTCGGCAGCCTCAGTAGGATTCGAACCCACGCCAACAAACCTCCTCTAAGTAAGCCTGGTGCTTATCTAGTGAATTCTAGACTGGTCGTTTGGTTAATTCTGCCTGGACAGTCAGTTTACTGTGTCAGACATCGTTGATCCACACGTCGCAGTACGTTGGGTGGGCACCTTGATCAAAATGTGATTGAAATCACGGCCCTCGATGGGTCCTCATAGCTCTGGTGGCCAGAGCGTTGGCTGTACGAAGGCCTTCCCCTTGGTGTCATGGTGCCATCGAGTTCTTCAAATGGGTTATTTAGATCAGCTAAGACCTACTAATTATTATTTAAAGAAAACATTTAGTTCGACTCAGTAGCCTTTTGCATGACCGAGCAGACAGGGTGGTTGTTCTCACATCGCGGAATGACTTGCGTACGGGTTTTTTTGGCAAACCGATGTGCATAATGTCGCGGCAGTCATACGCCATATAAAAACAGCTGGAAACGGGAGTTTTTCCTTCGTTAGTTGCCTTCTCGAGTGTGGATCTAATTCGCTGATTAGGTGAATTGATGTTGTATGCCATCTGTTTTTTCAAGTTTGATTCATTTTACCAAATTGTGATGTACTCAGCGACCTCAGTAGGATTCGAACCCACGCCAACAAACCTCCTCTAAGTAAGCCTGGTGGATTCTAGACTGATTGTTTGGGAAATTCTGTTTGGACAGTCAGTTTACTGTATCAGATTCGGTGGATTCCATAAGTTTCAGTAGGTTGGGCGGACACATTGATCCAAATGTGATTGAAATCACGGCCCCCGGTGGGTCCCCATAGCTCTGGTGGCCAGAGTGTTGGCTGTACTAAGGTCTTCCCCTTGGTGTCGTGGGTTCGAATCCCACTGAGGCCATCGATTTCTGTAAATGGGCTATTTAAATCTGCCAAAACAAGCAAAAAACGAAAAAAAATTTAATTCGACTCGGTAGCCTTTTGCCTGACTGAGCAGACAGAGTGGTTGTTCTCACATCGCTGAATGACTGGCGCACGAGTTTTTTGGTAAACCGATGTGCGTAATGTTCCGACAGTGATCTTTTGGTAAATTCTGCCCGGACAATCAGTTTACTGTATCAGATTTACTTGATGCACACGTCGCAGTACGTTGGGCGGACACCTTGATCAAAATGTGATTGAAATCACGGTCCCGGGTGGGTCCTCATAGCTCTGGTGGCCAGAGCGTTGGCCGTACTAAGTCGTTCCCCTTGATGTCATGGGTTAGAATCCCACCGAGGGCATCGAGCCTTTCAGATGGATTATTTAGATCAGCCAAAACACATGCCAAGTATAATCCAAACAAAAAATTTAATTCGACTCGGTAGCCTTTTGTTTGACCGAGCACGCAGGGTGGTTGTTCTCACAGCGTAGAATGACTGGCGCACGAGTTTTTTTTTGGCAAGCCGATTTGCATAATATCGCGGCAGTCTTACGCCATATAAAAACAACTGGAAACGGAAGTTTTTCCTTCGGTAGCTGCCTTCTCGAGTATGAAACTAATTCGCGGAATAGGTGATTTTATGTGGAAGGATTCCAGTTGATCTTTTTCAACGGCAAAAAGCGTCTTCTGCATATCGCAGCCACAGTTAACGGATGGACCGTAGCTTCTGATTTCTGCATGGGGACCAAAACCAAAGCAGTTGTGGGAACTGTAGGAGTTATTCTGTGCGTTTTTCTGCTGAATCCGGCAGTATGAACGTGAACAGAGGGACAGCATCGAAGAAAGCCATTATATCTTCAGCGGAGATTGTGCTTCCTCGTACTTTGTTCAGAGACTCCTTAGATTCTCAAACTATCTCACCTAATTAATATTTTCCACTCCAAAGTATGTTGATGCATCTCCGAGTTACGTTCGTCCACCCGTCACTTTGAGACCAGTTCCGTGAAGAAGGAGACACAATCTCTTTAACAAAAGCTTTATTAGCGTGACGTTTCGGACTCCTGCTCGAACCCATCATCAGAGACAAAAACAGATACGGGTACAGTGGGCTACAGTATTTATAAGTTGCAGTCGCCATGCTTCCGCACACCTATGAAAATCCCTCCCCCCTTCATCAGGAATTTTTGCACTTCGTGTGATAATTGCTCGACTATCTGCTCCGCCGACCCTGCCGTTGTGAATAGTGTTCGCCTGTGCACTCCCCGCGTAGCCAATTACTCCGCCTTGGCTAAGTCCCAGCACTGAATATGGGGTGGGAAACTCATTGCACAGGTTAATAGACTGTTCCACTAACTACAATCCCTATGTTTTTCGTCTCGATTTACTTTCAGGCTATCTTCTGGGCCTGTTGGAGGAACTCAGCCTGCCCACTCCAGCGGACTTGTTGTGCCTGCGTGAACTGATCAACTGTCCCGCAGCTTCATTTAGCGAGTTTTCGCGGGGCAAGCCGGTAGCCCTCGTAAGCGCAGTGATCACTCTCCGAAGGCTCTAACTCCGCCATCCCCACCTACACCGTGTGACACTGTTTTCTTGCTTTTTTTAATCTATGGTCTGTTGGACTACTTATTTACCCATTTTTTCCTGTGAAGAATGATACACTGCCTTCTTATTTGCTGTCGAATGGGCAGTCGCCGACCAGCACTGAATGCGGAGGGCTAAAATCTCACACGTCGACTGCCTCATAAAACCCAGTGCAAAATTCATTCACGGCACTGTGCTGCGGTGACCCTGAACTGTCATTGCCTAGGTGTGCATGCCGTTATCGCCGCTGTTTTGTTGTTAAATTCTTGAGTCAAGGTGCGGGTAATGGCGACTTCAAATGAACAATCGACACAGCCCTTGGGGTCCCACATGCACTCAAAATGTTAACGAACCGGCAAGGACAAGAGATATGGGGTAGGGGTGGGCGAGCATCTCTGGATTATTAGCCGTCGCTTGCCAGACGTATCAAACCGCAGGTTTTTATACCTCAGGATTCAAGCGCAGGGTCATTGAGCCGGCGCGACTACTCGTGGGGTGGGGGCTCTAGATTGCTCCGCCCCTCATCTCACAACGGGAAAAGCATGTTCCGTAATCTGATCGGTGAACGCACCTTATTATGGTTTATATTCCCGATCATGATTAAATGGTCAATGTTCCCATGGCTCACTTGTTAGGTCGTCGGACTTAAAAACGCAGTGCCATTGGACCCCAGGCGCCTCAAAACCTGGAACTGGGTGTGGTTGACCATTTTTCTTGGTCGGCACTTCCCCTGCGATTCCATGTACAGTGAATGACCGATCTCATGAGATGTTGACTGAAATTCCAAAATGCGTTTTCGATTAGGAAGAATTACTTGGGCGCGGTTATAATACTTATTACTTTGTGACATAATCCCATAGTACATCAGACTTGGCAGGATGTCAGCTTTTGGATAGACTACTTTTCAATCTCCTGTAGAAACCGAACTCGGTAGAAAAATGACTACTTAGGTAGCATGCATTTTCCCCATTGATTTTCGATGGTCTTGCAAATTCAAATATATCTTATAGAAACCGTGAACGAAAATATGCCTTCTTCCAGTCACTTAATAGAGAATCACGTCTTCATTATATATTATACTGAAGGAAGGAGTATAATAAGTGTTAAAAAAGTTTTCTTATTGCCGAATAATTTGAAGCCTGATCATTCGTTGCAGTAGCGCCTAGTGATTTCAGTCTACAAGGTGCATGCGTTCCGTACAAAGAAAATCACATATTTTTCTATGTAATTAAAAAGAGATCATACAGAATCCATGAAATTTTGCAATGAATGCGGACTGTGTGGCACATTTCACGAGGAGCTGTGGTAAACGGCCAGGTACGATGCTATGTGAATGGACATTTGGCGGTCTTAAAAAGTCCCATAATTAGAAACTTTTTTAAAACCTAATTATACTCCTTCCTTAAGTATAAAATATAAAGAAGACGTAATCTCTCTATGATTGACCAAAAGAAAACATATTTTTGCTTGTGGTTTCTATAAAATATATTTGAATTTGCAAGACCATCGAAAATCAATGGGAAAATGTATCCTACATAAGCAGTTATTTTTTACTGAGTAAGATTTCTACATTAGCTTGAAAAGCGGCGCATTCAAAAGCTGACATGCTGCCGAATCCGAAATGTTATCCGATTGTGCCACAAGATAATAAGTATTACAACCACACCCAAGAAATCCTGCCTAATCAAAAATGCATTTCAGAATTTTAGCCAACATTTCATGAGATCTGTCACTCGCTGCATATATCAATGGGATTTTAGTGTTACAAGATACCATACCGGCAGCACTGGTATTAGGTAAAAACCCAGACACGCGTGTTTCGCCGATATTCTGCCGCTGCATGACACAGATGCGAGGGTTCCGGCTCATCCGTTTGTTTTCCCCGTCGGCCCCCCTCTACTTCCTGGTAGATATTCTAGTTTAGAATTTGTTGCTTTTTTAATCTTCTGAGAAATTGGCTGCTAACTCAGACTAGATCAGTTAATACTAAGGTCCATAGGCACAGACCAAAATTTGATATATGAATACTTGGGCCAAAGTGCATCAGCCACAGCGGGTTATATGAGCCTCGTAGCTCAACTAGAGCGTTGGCTGTTCTAAAGCCTTTCCCTTACTGTGTGTGTTCGACTCCCACCGAGGCGCCGAGTTTTTCACAGTTGGGCCAATATGAATTAGTCAAAATCTGCCAAAACATCTATGTCTTATTATTGTTTATCAGAGGAACTATGCACAAGTATTCTTAAAGAAATAAATAAGTCAGGCGTGCACGCTCGACAACAGAAACCGTGCAAAGATATCGAGGAAGCAGGGCGTTTGTGTTCTAACCGAGGTAAAGTAAACCGATACGCATCCGGCAATCTTTGAAGCACGAACAGTATGGTGAGTATCCACATGGCACAAAAAGGTCTAACTACGCTTCCGGAAGAAATAAGAAATACACGGTTTGCGGAGTCGACAACGAAAGGCAATGTAAGTGCATTGGGATAACTAGGGATTACGAGGAGGGGGAGTGAAAACATCATGTCGAATGATTTATCACTAAAAAAATCATGCTGAAACAATTCGGTGCATGCGGTCATATCGAAATGTCAGGTAACACGCAAAGAGAGACTTCCTGTAGATATGGATTAATAAACAAAACCAGGCCTTCTGAAACAAATAGAGCAGTTGCCTATACATGCTAAGCTCAGTGGGGGTACAAAACCTATCCTCACCTAGATTTCTGTCAAAAATAATCATTGCAAATGCTTCTTCAGTATGGCAACTTGCATATTGTTCTACTAATGGAAGCGAACTCTCGCATTAACCTCCGATGTACATACAGAGTGACCTAAACCACAAAATGTGCACAATTTCATGACGGGCATCTCATAACCTAGAAACTGCTCATGCTAAGTTGGCTTTAGACAAGGGCGTATCTGTAACCGAGGGATTTCGTAGATCCTTTATGGCGCCTGTTTGAATATGCCCAGTCCAATCTCCGGAGGTTTCCTAAGCCCTGTTGGTTGTCAACTGTTTCGGCCTGTTTTGGTGTCTACGGAGTACCTATGTTTAATTGTTTTCAGCGTTGACGGTGGAACAGAGGAAAATGCTGACTCCGATACTTCCTGCTTGAATTCATCCATTCACTTAACAGTCGAGCAGACCGGCGCTTGTGCAAGAGATAACGATGAGAGGGGGGGTCCCGGAACTTTTCGGATTGGATGCGCGAACTCCAACCCTCGCGCATCTCATGGACACTTTCGGAAGCCAATTGCCAGCGATATGAGAGAAGGCACTATGAAGAGGCTTACTCTTGGCTGCAGTGATCTCAGCAACCTGATTATACCTAATTTGAAGGCGGGACAATATCTCATCCACTTCTTACCCGAACTTATTCATTCACCTTTTTCGTGTTTATGGAGTATCGGGATGTCTGGCTATAGTAATAAGAAGATAAGTTTGACATTGTTCTTGTGAGGTTAACAGGTTTGACTGGCTTGTAGTTGTCCCTCCCTCTCCCCACCCCACATGAGACAAAATGTTTCGGTGCTCGAAACCTCTTCTTCTCCACCTATAGGTCCTCAGATCACCCGTAGTGTAGAATTTCTGAAGTGAATCATTGTTTATGTGTAGTAAATGCAGAATAACATGACTGGTAAAGAAAAGGGACACTGGAATGGTCATTTCTGGCTTATTAACCGTAGTCAGCCAGTTATACTCAACCCCGAAGTATGGAACACCTGGGGCTCGATCTCGAGACCTCTTAGTTAGAAGTCCAAAACCTCTAACCACTAAGCCACGGGCTCGTTGTCCTGTCGGTTTCCATCAGGAATACACAATGGTAGAGGGACGCTCTCGGATCGTTTCTACGGAACTTTCTCGTCCCGTTGTCTTGTTATTCTGCCTACATTACGCGCCGCTATGCGGCTGCTGGTTGGTTTCGAGAGAGAGCCCTAAGGTACAACAGGACGATTTAGTCCTTGTTTAAATTTATTACTGCCCTAGGCGGCGACTTTGCGGCACACTGGGTTGTTTATCAGAAACGCCAACATTTCGCGGGTGGTCTGAAACGCAATTTTCAGTTTGTGGTGTAGCCATAGGTTAGTCAGGCTTTCGAACATAGTAATTAGTTTTAAAACTCAAAGAGCATTCGTCAGGGCAGGTCGGTTTGGAATTGTTTAACGTTTATTGCACGAAGCGGTACTGCGGTCTCAAGGGTGAAGACGTAAGTTTCTGCGTTCCTTTCTCGCTTGCTTTGTTTCGGCTATTAACCTGTACTTAAGTACAGTGAAAATCTACCAAATGGGCTTTTTATCAATCTCTTCTTCGAAGAAGTATCGTACTTTATGTGAACAGCGAACACGCAGTGGGTGAGAAGTGTTGCCAATAAAGGCTAGAGCGGCTTCTCTGTCGCCATCAGCCAGCTGAAAGTCACATCTGAACCCGGGTCACTTGGTCAAGGGATGCTTAAAGTTAATGTTTTCTGCTGCTTCGGTCAGGGTACAACGTCTTGTCTTCTGTGACTTGTAGACTCGATCACACTTTAAGCGCGTGCGCCCATGGCAGCTTGTTTCTGGGCCATGCACGCTGCAGATGGCCTACCTTTATGAAATTAACCGAAATTCCACGATGTGTTTTCAACTAAAGGGGATTAATTGAGGTTAAAATACCGATTATCATGCAGCATTGTATCAAGATATTTGAGTCGCACCTCATTTTGGCTGTCTGTAAAAGCCTCACTCGGTATAAATAATCGCTGGGTTATTATGAAGTTTTTCAGTGATGTTTGATGATTTAGATGTAAGGTAGATGAAATATTGACCGAAAGTCTGAAATACGTTTTTGACTCGAAAAGGTTACTTAAGTTGGGTTGTAGTACTAATAACGGTGCAGCATAATCCTATGATACTTCAGTTGCATCAGGATGCCGAGTTTTGAACAAACTGCCTTCCGACCGCCTGCAAAAACTGCAACCCGTAAAAATTTATTGTTTAATTAATATGAATTTTCCTCATTTATCTTTGATGCCCATATAGATTTAAATATATTTCCTAGAAAACATGCATAAAATATTCATCCTTTCACTTATTTGGTAGAAAATTAATCTTCAAATTGTATACCTTAAGAAAGGATATAAATCGGTTTTAACAAATTTCTAATTATGAGATTTTTAAGACCGTGAAATATCCTTTCATTAAACATCGTGTAACTAGCTTTACCTATGTTGCTTTTAAAGTTTACAATATGGCTCAAATCCGCTGCTGAGTTTTATGGACCCCATACGGTCTCTTCTTAATAGCATGTAGAAGTATGTGATTTTCCGTGCAGGGAAAATATACAGTTTGTAGTTTCTAAATCCTGAATGTAAGTGCAACGACAAGTCATGTTCAAAATCATTCAGGAATTGGAAAAGCTTTTCAAAAACGAATTATACCCCAAATAATTTTGAACCCGACCTGCCGTTTTACTATTACTGATTACCATGCGGCATTGCGTCAAGATATTTGAGTCGCGCCACCTTTTGACTGCCCACAAAAACCTGACTGGTATAATTAATTACTGAGGTAGTATGAATTTTTTTCAATCGATTTTCGATGCCTTTGCAAATTTAGTCATATTCTGGATGTGCTTACTCATGAAATATTGACCGAAAGTCTGAAATGCGTTTTCGACTCGAAAAGGTTATTTAAGTAGTGTTGTAATACTAATCAGCTTGCAGCATAATCCCATGATTACTCAGTTGCTGGATTTTAAGGAAACCTCTTTCCAGCCGCCTGCATAAACTACAGTCTGTAAAAAATGACTGCTTTAATGGCACGAAATGTTTGTTACTGATTTTCGATGCCCAAGTAAATTCAATTATATTTCATAGAAAATCTGTAAAAAGTTGCGTCTTCTTCAAGTTTTATACGCGAAGGAGGGATATAATTTGGTTTTAAAACACTTTTCCAATATAAACCCAACCTGCCGTTCTGATTGTATTCAGGGTTTCCAAGCTACAAGTTATATATTTCCCGTGTACGGAACATCGTACATTTATTTACAGTATTTAAAGGAGACTATCTGGAGTTCACAAAATTTGGCAGTGGAGTTGAGCCACATTGGTAAATGCAGAGACATGACGTTTTATGAAGGGCCATTTCACAGTATTAAAAAATCTCACAATTAGGAACTTTTTTAAAACCGAACTATGTCCCTCCTTCGAGTCTGAAATAGAATAAGACGTAATTTTCTACCGAATGAGCGAAAGAATGAATATTTCTATGCATGTTTTCCATGAAATATAATTGGACTTTTACGGGCATCGAAAATCAAAGGGAAAATGCATGCTACCTAAGTATTCATCTCTTACAGAGTGTAGTTTTTGCATGCAGCAGGTAGGAAGTTCATTCGAAAGCCGGCATCCTGCAGTAACTGAATTATTTTAGGATTATGTTGCAGGCTGGCTACTTTTGCAACCCTACTTAATCTTTTTGAAACGAAAACGCATTTCGGAATTTTGGTTGACATTTCATGAGTTAGCCCACCTACTGTAGTTTATACGGGAACTCCTTGAAATATACTGTTAACGGGCAGTTTCTCTGCTGGCAAGCACTCCATTAGTTGGGTCCTTTTAACATGCTGAGTTGCCTTTAGCCACTCCAGTCTGCTCAATAACTGCTTCCTTCTCTTGACTCGAGGTTTTATAAACTGGCATTTTACGGTCATAAGGAATCTCCTAATCAAAAACTGTTTAAAAACTGAATTATACCCCTACTATAAGTATAAAACTGGAAGAAGACGTACTTTTCTACCAAATGGGTGAAAGAATGAATAGTTTTATGCATGGTTTCTACGAAACAATTTTAAATTTGTAAAGGCATCGAAAATCACGGGAAAAAATCATACTACGTAGGCAGTCATTTTACACACAGAGTATTTTTGCAGGCGAACGAAAGACGCTCGTTTGAAAGAAGGCGTCCGGATTCTAGGGAAACTAAAAAGTAACGATTACCAAACTGGAGTGTCTATTAGAAAGCACTCAAGGGTATGGTTTGTATCGGGATCAGCAACTGATATCCCTGAGAACCCTGTCGTCTTACGGAAATGGTGGTTATAAAGGTTTTACGAGTGGGGTCTCCAGACGCACGCAAAAGTAATTCGGGAAGATTAAAATGATGGGCCAAACCCCTCGCAGCTGCTTTATGAAGTCGCAGAATATCGGCGAAACACGCATGTCTGGGCTGTAAGCTAGTGCATGTACTGTTAAGTTTGGCATACTGTGCTATCTCAGCATGTGTCAAAAGTGAAATAGCTGCCTCTAATCAAAATGACAGTCAATTAATTCGCTCTCTCTTCTCCAGCATTGATCTACCGTACAGGCCCCTATAAAATTCCCAGAAGTTCGGCGATCAGGGTTGGGATCGAACGCATGCTCACAGCAAAAACCCTATCCCCTTACTCCACAAAGCCTATTCACACGCTTTTCCTCATGTAGATTGTAGACTAAGCAACAGACTGTTGAAAGTCATTACCTATTCAATCGGCAGCTGTTTCGCCGTCGACGTGGTGCATACAGAGTACATTTATTCAAATCAGGGCTCTGCTGACCTGACCTTGATGATAAAAAAGACGATGAAACACACCCGTGAGGGCTGTATACTAAGTCCCAACACGTCACAGCTGAGATTCTTTAATGGAGGAGGTTTTCGGTAGCGTTGACTAGGGCAGCAGCTGGCCTCAGTGAACTGGGGCAGTCAATTTCCTGCCATGAAAACGAAAACTCCATCAAGGTTAGAGTACAAGATCCTGTTTCAGGCGGCGGGACGCTCGATCGATGGATAAGCCAGGAGTTCATTCACGGAGAAGGTCGTATGGATGGACGGGTGGGGTGCTCGTCGTACAGTGGTTCCTCGGGTGAACATATCGTCCGCAAATATCAAAAGTTGTTAGGAACACGACTGCCAATCCCAGACTACGGGTATCAGGATAAGGCAGGAGTTGTGAAGGAATTAATAATCAAATGTCAACCGATCTGACAGGCCAATAAATGCCGAGCGCGTCGCGTTGTGCTGCATTCCTTCCATTCAGTTAAACAAACGGTAAGTTCGAGAAGGATGATCAGGTAGGTAAAGGCAAGATAGTCTGACGCCTCGGCACAACAGATATCACTCGCGTGGAGAAACGCCCTCTACCAGTTTGTCTTCTCGCCGCACCAAGCGATCGGCAATACCGCAGAACACCCTCCCAAATGGCCCGGGGACACTGTTCTGTTTGCTGGACGTTGTGCCCTGTCTGTCAACGAGGACCGCATTGGTTATCTGTCGTACTCCGCTACTGTCACAGCTCTCAGATAGGATCTTGGTGCTTTTCCGAAATCTATCAACTGTCGTATAAGGCACCATCAACGGCGTCTTTTCTTTTTCAGTCACCAGTGGTTTCTGGAGCTACCTTCCCTGTTCAGGTGCCCAAACTGGTTTTTCCAGTTTTGCAAGCGCACGCACGATATTGTGGACCTGGTTGCCTTTCTGCTGCAGCTCACAAGGCCCTTGAAGCCTCTGAGTTTGGCCATTATCGCGTAAGAAGTTGTAGTTAAGATTCCGGTCAGGTGTGGTTATGTAGCCGCACCTGAGGTAAACAAACCCCAACCACCTGTAATAGGGGACCGATGGTAAAAGGGGCTTTTACAGGTGGGGTCGCGGGACGAACAGGCGACGAGGTCAAGTCGTTGTATGCAAAAGAAAATCTATTGGGAATGCGCGGCTGTACTTTGAGTGGTGGAGAAATAGTTGCCTTAGCCCCCAACCCCAACCCCCAAATATAAACCCTTACCCTTAACCGCAGCCCCAAGCTCTAGCCCTGAAACATTTGGCATGAAGATTAGGAGGAGAGGGCAGATCGAAAGTCAAGAAGGATCATCGGCATTGGGCCGAAAAAAGGTAGACACAGCAACAAAGAACCAAGCCCGCCAACGGAACACACACCGCAACGCACAGTAACACCATGCCAACGTTATCTAAAAATAAGTAAGTGTTGCGTCCATCAGGTGCGGTTAGCATAACCACACCTTACCAAAACTCCTGTAATGAGTCACTCCTATGGGGCTGTCTACTGCAGGACCTTGGACTGTTGTTTGTTTTTTGCAGATGAGTGCTCAAGCGGAGACCTAACACGGCGGTCCATTCGCGGCGTAATAGGTATTCGTTGATTTTGCAGACTATAGAGAAATGCATCCGAGAAGAAGAAGAAGAAGAAGAGCGATCGAGCACCGAACACTCTGTTTATTGTCCTGAGCTTTCGAATTTGTGCAGGAGTCCATTGTCAGAGACAGAAGCAGAGACAGAACAAACGACAGTTGTAGGGCATGTTGGCCAATCATCGACCGACGAAGAAAGACTGAGGCTTACTGTGCAGGGCTCTGTACGTCGAAGCTTGATCAATAAATCGATTGACTGAGTTCTCATCCGAGGCCCAGGCTACAATCAATTCTCAGCCTGTGGCTGCGAAGTTAAACTCTTGACCCGTTTCGTAGATGTGGGCGGCCACTCGTGATAATGTGTCGCCTCGTCGCACAGCCAGCTTATGCTTGTGTAAGCGTGACCCGAGCTTGCGTCCAGTCTGGCCTGTGTAATTACGAGAACAGTTTTGACATGGGATGCAATACACCACCCCAGATTGCTCTTCGGGTTTTGGCCGGTCTTTAATTTTCATGACCTTGCTGCGCATGGTGGCTTTGGAGCTGTGTGCATTCGCACAGCCAATAAATTTCCACCCTGTGAGGGGCTCGAACTACCGACCCCATGGAAGCCGGTCGAGCGTCGGAACGCCGCTACTAGCAGAGGTTCGTCACCAGCTCTTCGAAATCCAGTGTCACAAAACATTCTGGGATGCGTTTTTTGCCGAATTGCAGGGCCAGCCACGGACTCGAGAGATGGGCAATAGAACGAACGAAACTTTATGTAATGACTAATTTTCAGAAGTAGCAGTTTCTGGATAGTGTAAGCTATTGAAATGCTCAATCACTTAGTCGTGTTCAAGTTCATGGCCAGGGTTAGTGTCTTCGGACTGCGTGACCTCCTAGCTCTACTGCGGACGGATTAAATTTACAGATACTTTCTAAATTCACAGTACATTTAACAGAAATTCCGAAATGCGTTTTCGACTCGAAAAGATTACCTTGCTGCATGATCCCAAGATATTTCAGCTACGACGGGATCCCAGAACTTGAAAGAGCTACATTCCGGCCGCCAGCAAAATCTAAACTAAGTGACCATTTAGTTCTCATGTGGGAATACACCTTATTCTCCCTGCCTGCACAACCGATCGATTTAAGACCCAATATTTGACGCTGCGATTTCGAACAGGTGAAAAAGCATCTCATCATGTCGACTGAGCATCCACTCTCTCCGGTGGTGTTGAAGAGGTTTGGTGTTAGTTCAAACAGGTAGTCCACAGCCTCATCTTCAACCACTGCCCAATCATGCGCAGAAGACTAACGAGTAGAACCCGCTGGTTGACTCCGTCCTTAAAGAAGGAAGTTAACAAGAAGAGGAAATTGTGGAAAAGATTCCTGATTGACCGGACGCCAGAATCCCTAAGCAGTTATAAGTTACAGAGAAATCGGGTCAAAATTCTCATCGCCAGAGGTACAAAAGAATTTGAGAACGATCTTTTGATCCGTTCCATTGCTAATCCTAAAGTCCTTTACAGGTACATAAGACAGAGCACATGGAACAAAGATCCCATCCCACTGTTGCGAACGGTCGAGGGAACGGAAATCTCCTATGACAAGGATAATGCTGAATATGTCTCTCAGTTCTTCCGGTTTGTCGTGACAAGTGAACCTGATATTTTCTCACCCACTTGTGAAGACGAAGAAACGCCTACCCTCGAAGCGGACTTCTTCACCGAAACAGTCGTCCAGAAAGAGTTACTGGACCTGGAAGAATCGACCTCCTTCGGTCCTGATGCAATCCCCGCTAAGCTGCTGAACGAGCTGGCTCCCGAAATGTCCAAATCCTTAGCCTGGATCTTCCAAACGTCACTTGATACTGGATGCCTGCCCTCTGATTGGAAGTCCGCTACCATCAGTCCGTTTTTAAGGGTGGAAGTCGTGCGTCTGCGAATAACTACAGACCAGTGAGTCTTACCTCCATCTGTTACAAAATCATGGAGAAAATCATTAAGAAGGCGTTGTTGCAGTTATTCGAGCAGCACAACCTTCTCTCCGATGCCCAACAGGCTTTCTAAATGGTAGGTCCTGTCGCCGGAATCTGCTCTTTACGCTCGAACGCTGGACCAAAGCACAGGATGAAGGCAATTTGGTGCACGCCATCCACATAGACTTCGAAAGGGCCTTTGATAGCGTTCCTCACCGACGTCTCTTGCAATAACTGCGTAACGCTCGAATTCGTAGGCACCTTCTTGTATGGATCCAGAGCTTTTTGACTGGACGGTCCCAAAGAGTGCAGGTCGGGCGTCAACAGCCGTCAGAGGTAAGCGTGGTGAGTGGCGTCCCACAGGGCTCGCTCTTATTCCTCACGTTATTCGTCGTTTTCATAAATAACTGCGTCAAGGACCTAAAGTGTGATATCATCCTGTTTTCTGATGATATAAAATTGTGGAAAGTTATTTACAATGTGGCAGACGGAGATCACCTGCAAACAAACTAGAACCGGCTCGAGGACTGGTGTAAGCGCTGGCTTATGCCCTTCAATATAAGCAAGTGCAACTTTCTTCAACTAGGCAGCTTCAGAACCTCCAGCCCCAGGACTTACTTTCTAGACGGCACACCGCTGCAACAGGCTGACAGTCAGAAGGACTTGGGCGTATGGATTACATATTCACTCAAACCAACACTGCACTGCGCGAAGACGGCTAAATCGGCTAAGGCTAAGTTGCAATTCATTAGGCGAGCCTTTATGGGATTTGACCCTGACTGCTTTTCCAAAATATTTGGCACCTACGTGTGGCCTCGTCTAGAATACGCCATACAGGCGTGGAGACCTTGGACTGCCAAGGACTATACCTTCCTGGAGAAGGTCCAGAGACGGGCGACCAAAATGACAAAAGGTCTGGGAGCACTGCCCTATGAAACCAGACTGTCAACTCTCAACCTGTTTCCCCTTTCCTACAGGCAATTACGTGGTGACCTTAAACTAAAATCTTGCATCATCAACAGCCTAGACGATTGTTGAGATCCCACTAATTATTTCGCTCAAGCTAACACGCCCACTTTACGCGGTCATCCCCTAAAACTGCGCGCAGAGAAAGCAAGGATCAATGAACGAAAGTTCTTTTTAAGTAACAAAGTGGTTGCAGCGTACAATGCCCTACTTAGTGATGTTGCAATCTCCTCCTGTGCGAATTCCTTTAAGTGTAGACTTGACACGTATCTAGCTTCCCAATTACCAGCCTCTCATCCACTCACATAGCCCGACACCAACTTATATGTGTTTATATTACTTGTAATTATTAAGTAATCGTTAACCACTACTCTTTTTCGACTGGCTGTCAGCTGTTAGCGATTATGTACAAAATCGCCTATTCAACTTCCCGCTTATCAATGTTTTTCTCCGACGACTTATAACCAGTAGGAAAATAAAAGGCGCTCGCCTATACTTTCCTTTGTAAATTGAACTTGAAAACTGAAGCTGGATGACTACTTAAGTAGTATGAATTTTTCTCCCTGATGGCCTTATAAATTCAAATACATTTCGAAGAAAACATGCATAAAACATTCGTTCTTTCACTCATTTGATAGGAAATTACGTCTTCTCCCCATTTTATACTGAAAATAAGGGATATAATTCGGTTTTAAAAGACTTTTACAATTCCCGAATAGTTTAAACCCGACCTGCCGTTACACTTTCGTTCAGGGTTTCCAAACTTCAAGCTGTATGTTTCCCCTGTATGGGGAATCTTATGTTTCTAGACGGTAGCAAGAGAAAACTATATGAATTTCAAAAAATTGGCAGTGGATTTGAACTCTGTGGTATACTTTACAAACGATATTAGTATATTCAGAGACAAGATGTTTTATGAATAGGAATTTCACGGTCCTAAAAAATCTTATAATTAGAAACTCTTTTAAAGCCAAATTATACCCACCAAGTTAAGCATAAAATGGGAGAAGACGCAATTTCGATTAGTAATTGTGATTATCCTGCAACATAATCCTACTGTAATTCAGTTTCGCCAGGATGCTGACACTTAGATAAGCCTATTTTCGTAATAATTATGTTCTCGTAAGCTTGTTTTCCATAAAAATCGCTGCTTATATAGGTTGCCTTTTTAAAACTAATTTTAGATGCTCGTATGAACTCAGATATATGTTAGTAAATGGCGGCACAAAATATTGTTCCTTGTACTGATTTGGTAACAAACTACGTCTTCTTCAAATTTCAAACTTGAGTAAAGGGCGCCTTTGGGTTTTATGAAAACTTTTTTTCAATTCCCCAATAATTTTGAACGCGACCTGCAGTTGCACTTGTGCTTAGGATGTTCAACAAAAAAGCACATACATACTGAAAGGCCCATTTTCTTCTACAGCGCAGTCGCTTATCTGGCCTGGAACCGGAAAAAAAGTAAACTCAGGTTCCAAAAACACTTGATTATTCGTTCTTCGAGAGCGTTGATAACCACCACTGCTTCGCAAAGTCTGTCCAGCATTGACTTGCTAGTGAATTTGCATCTTGAAAACGAGCATACAGGGCGCCTAGAGCGAGGGTGTCTGCGTCGGCCTTAAAGTTGATTGGCCGGCTTCGGCAACTGTGATTGGCCGAGAACCAGACTGCTACTTGCACGCGCGTGCTAGTACGCGCGAGGTGCAGCGTTGTAATAGGCGCCCCTCTCCCCTCCGCTCTCCACTTCCACACCCACCAAATTTCGACCGCGAATAAGATCAGACCGTTCGCAAGTGGGTGTGGATTTCGTGGCTAGCAGGGGTAAGCAGACCATCTACGCGGTCCACTAGCGCTCTGGCTACTCACTATGTGTTCGCCAATCCCCGCACGTACGTACGATATATTGTCTAGTATTGCTACATTCGCATATTGCACTGAATGATCCTTGCAAGAAGAACTTGAGGCGTCCTGGGGACCCTCATTGTGCAAATACGCGTAGCCGAATGGGCTGAGGCACGGAGTGTACCACTTTCGTCCCGGTTGCCTTCGATGGTAAGATGACAGAAGAGGATCCCAGCGGCTGCGCATCTTGTCTGCGCACACTCATACAGACACGAAATAGCTCAGCGGTCGCAAAAGAATACATCCAAC
>CACRXP010000444.1:3623-15913 GCA_902702965.1 Spirometra erinaceieuropaei | reverse complement strand
ATGGCTGCTGCATCCTATAAATACCGCAGCCCCTTGTGCAACAACCACCCGTTTCTGCTCTTTTGTCTCTGATGATGGATTCGAGTAGGAATCCGAAACGTCAGGCTAATAAAGCTCTTGTCCCGGCGATTGTGTCTCCTTCGTTAATGGGGGGAGTGTGGTGGCACATTTAGGCGCAGGCTCGCGTCGCACCGGCCACCTGCACCCGATCCCGCCTCGGGTCTTTTGGACTCTGTCTTGACCCTCCGGGCCCGGAAGGGTGAGAGAAGAGAGAAAGAGAGCGCGCAAGTCCACATTTGCTATAAAGTATTTTACACGTGAGTCACTGTTGCCGCGCCCGCCTTGCTGTGGGGCATCCCGTGGACATCTTCGGTGACAATGGTCGAACTTGTTGCTTTTTAATTTCCTCAGAAATTATCTACAAAATTGGAGTAGATCAGTTTATTCAAGGTCTATAGGCTCAGACCGAAAATTTTATACATGAATCTTTGGGCCAAAGTCCATCAGCGACAGTGGGTAACCGTGTAATATACACTAACTGCCGACAGGCACATACTCGTGATCTGTACTAGCTGGGGAACCCACTTACGAGCCGAACCCCTCGCGGTTGCGCCATGCAACGGCAAAACATCGGCGAAACACGCGTGTATGGGCTTTTGGCTAGTACCTGTGCTGTTAGTATGGTATCACCTTACCTTAAAGATGGTCGAACTGTCGTAATACTTGTCTTTAAAAACTGTATCATTAAACGCTGTACAAATCACGAGTATGTGCAATTTTCGATTATGAAAAGGTGTTTTCGGGGATCAGTTCCGCTTTCGTCTGAATTGTGCTCCCTGCCCCCCCCCTCCCGACCACAGAAAACATGGTCAGCGCTTCCTTTAATGTTCTTTCAGTCAACACACCATTGGCAACGTCTTTTTACATCCAAGGCGGCACTGGATGGTGGTGATGACACAGTTCTTAGCCGAGTTGCAACAGAGATAGGTTGCTGCATTGAATGAAACCTGAAACGAAATATTCACCTCAATTTTTAATCAGATAGACTGAATTTCACGCAGGCGAACTGGGCTGACAGCCGGAAGTGGAGTCGAGTTGAAATGAGTCAAGGTGCACTTCTGTGAGAAGTATGAGCGCGGAGGCCCTCTTGATTTATCTTTGGAGCTTGATGTGCGTACTTTGAGTCTCGTGGTTGGCCCTATTTGGGAAAAGGTCATTTCCTCGCGATGCGTCTACGCGCATGTGACCGAATGGGTACATGCGATGGCTGCATGTTCTGGGGTAATGCGGGTGGGTTAGAGGACGTGCATGATGTTTATCGGCGAAAGTCTCAGTCACGCGTTTCCCAGTTGTACTGCGACGAATTCGCGTATGACCAACCGAGTCGATGTCTACGTGATTTAACTGACCGATTGCAACAAGCTGCTTTGGATCTAAGTTACTGATCCCCAATGCCAACACCCAACCTCTGCCAACATGTTTGCGGTGCAAAAGAACTTTCCACACGCGGATTGGTCTCATCAGACATCTCAGGACACAGTGAAACAACAATCCACCAACCCTAAATACTGCTTCCACAAATGTTCTCCTCGTTGCCCTTGCACCAACGCCCACGACGGTGACCTCCTTCACCACCAATGATTCCATCCCCGATGTCCCTCCGCCGTTGATCACCAGCATCTCCATCACCTCTACCGCAATCCCCGCGACGGCAGCGACGACTCGTTAACCACTACCCTTACTATCATTAGCCCCACCGCCAGAGATGTGGACTCGATCCCGGCCTGTCCTCATTGCGATCGTGCGCTTACACCAGACATCGGTCTGGTTGATAACCTGCGAACCCATCCGACTCTGACCGACGTACTAGTGCCAGCAGTCCCCACACACTAGCTTCATCCACCTTCACTGTCCACGCACATGTCTTCTCCGCATTGGTCTATTCTTTCACATGCACCTTCATTAATGTCTGCGAGGAATCAACCAGACAAGACCACATGACCAAACACTTCCACATCAACACATGTATCACATATGAACCCCTACAACATCACAAAATGCAGGCACACCTCACGAAAATGTCGGTCCTTTTCCCAACATGCCGCCCCCCCCCCTACGATTCGGAAGATTTGGGTAGCCCACTTCATGCGAAATCATGACGTGTGCATGCAGGACGTCCGTTCGCGCGTGTAGCACGCGTAGCACGCGTAGCCAACTCTCTCAAATACAGCAGTACATTAGGCGGGCTAACTCATGAAATGTCGACCGATATTACCAAATGTATTCTCGTTCCGGAAAGATTAATTAAATATAGTTGTAAATCTGCTCTGCCTGCAACATAATTCTATGATATTCCAGTTACCCCAGGATGCCGGCTTTCGAATGAACTTCCTTCCGGCAGCATGCAAAAAGCACACTCTGCAAAAAATGACTACTTAAGTGGCGGGAATTTTTCTCATTGATTTTCGATGTCCCTAAACGTCCAATTATATTTTATGGAAAAAGTGCATAAAAATATCCCTTCTTCTGCTCATTTGGAAGAAAATGGCGTCTTTTTCCCATTTTATACTCGAAAGAGGGACATAATTCGGTTTTAAAAAGTTTCCAATTGCGGGACTTTTGAATACTGTGAAATGGCCGTTCATAAAACATCATGTCTATGCATTTACCAATGTGGCTTGTAAAGTTAACAATATGGGTCAAATTCAATGCTAAATATTATGAACCCCATATGGTCTCCTTTTAATACCGTAGAGAAATGTGTGGTTTTCCGTAAGCGGAAAATACATGACTTGTAGTTTGGAAACCTCAATGAAAATGTGACGCCAGCGCGAGTTCAAAATTACTCGGGAATTAGAAAATTTTTTGAAAAACTAATTACGTCCCTCCTTCGAGTATAAGATTAGAAGAAGATGTGCTTGTCTACCAATATGAGCAAAAGACTGTTTTCCATGAAATATAATTGAATTTTTAAGAGCATTGAAAATCACTTAGAGAGATTTATGCTACTTATGTATTCATTTTTTACAGAGCATAGTTTTTTCATGCAGCCGGAAAGGAGTTTGTTCGAAAGCCGGCGTCCAAGGGTAACTGAAGTTTTATAGAATTATGCTGCATTACGGTTAGTTTTAGAACCCTACTTAATTAATCTTTTCAAAACGAAAACGAATTTCGTAATTTCGGTTGACATTTCATCAGTTAGCCCACCTTCTGTAGTTTGTTAACTGACTCGGACAGTCAACTGGTGCGGGCAAATGTGTACAGCGGGGGGTGGGAGGCCGACTCTCAGCGCATAATTCCTCACCGTAAGAACTCTGACGCGTTTGCATTCATCACGGTGTGCTACACTCTGTGGCCTGGACGGCTACCGACTAAGGGGTTAACTCGGTCCTCTCGGTGCGAGAAGTCAGACTGCAGCGGCTCCTTCTTAACGTGATCTCTATGGCACTCCCTCTCAGTGTGATCCGAGTCAAGTGGAGGCGCGCGCGCACGCTTGGGTGCGATTTCCCGCTATGCCAACGACCTGCACCCTCTTCCGCCTCCGGAATTCTTGACTCCGCCATGACACCGGGTCTAGGCGAGAGGGGGGGCAGTAGGTGCAGTCACCGTGCCTTCTCCCATGCTGCTGTGAAGCACACGGTGGACATAATCGTAAACGACGAGCAAACTATTGTCACTCTAACGGAAAAAAATGCACCAAGGATTCGAGCTGGCCGTGCATCGGAGGCTATGGCTGCCAAAGAGCTTCTGTTCAGAAGAACGACTCCTGATGGCGTCTCCCACTTTTCCTCTGGAAGGGAAATGGGAAATGATTATCGTGATACTTCTTAGCCATGGCACACGTTGCGCCTTTTACATTTACTTATCTTTGACTGAAGAAGGAAGTCTTATTGAGAGCCACGATATCCTCTTTGTATCGAACCAGTTTAGAAACGGTCAGAATCCTCATTACTGGACGATGGCCGCGGGGTTGCCCAACGGAAAAAATATTAGAGGCTCCCATAATGTACTGAGTGCCTTGTAGCGACGGCGGGGTTATTGTGTGCGACAGTGGTTGGAGATGGAGGTTTTCATTCTATGTGTGTTTTTCGATTGTGCGTTTAAACTCCAAAAGTCATGGTCAACCAGCCGACGGCGTAAGGATCAGCACTTCTTGGGACGTGTTTGCTGGCAACTTTCGTTGTGAGAATGTAAACGTGCACTCCGAAATAGGACTGATGGTTTCCACTGTCAATCGAGAATTTGATATAGTGAGATGGCGATCTGCACTGGATTAAACTGCTTGTAGGTTTGCGTGTCGTCCTTCCGGCAGAACCTTTTAGGAGGACTGGGATAAATGAAGGAATTGCAGCTGTGAGGGCACACTTTATGCACCCTTGAATGGTTTCATCTCCAGGCTAGGGACACATATAACACAGCTTCTTTACGTTCACGCATCATCGGGAAACTTCGAGAATCAGGAACTGTGAACGTGACCATACTTAGTAAAATCGACATCGGTTTTACATTGGGTCAATCGGTCAAATACTGTGGGCGCACACGGTAGGAGACCACGGGTACGGTACCGCCGGTTGTTCGGGATTCTAACCAAAAACTTACAGACAGTACTTATTCTCCTTTTGCAAGAACGCGCAAAATGCGTTTGGGAAAAGATTCCTAACGGTCAACTTGGTAGATGCCGTAATATGTTTATTTAAGGAGGAGATAAAGGGGAGAGAGAGAAGTAGGCCTTATTTTGAAGGTATATTCCAAAATTTTCAGCAAAAAAGTCTTCCATTTACCGTGGATAAATATGAGTACGCGAGATAAACAGCACCGGGGGATTACAAATGCAATATATAAGCCACAAACTGCGGCTCTCGGAATTATTGACAATCGCCAGTGAATTCTGTACAGAACTTATGCCAAATGGTTTCCTTCGGAACTGTCCTAGTGTACTGCACACATGACTTTATAACGTTAATTCAAACAAAAGGGACAAAAGTCAGTACGTGGCGAGTAAAATGTACCAAACGGTATCCCGCAAAAACGAATTCCGCGTGAATGGGTAACAAAAAAGGCTGCTCAAATTCAAGAGTTTGTAATTTGCGTTTATCCGCAGTCTACTTGTCGGTACGGTGTAAGCGAAAACCCCTGAGATTTTAGAATAAGAACTATCAAACAATTCCCCCGACTTCTCTTTGCCAAAACGTCACACGATGCTGCCACATGCTACTCGGGCAGTTGATAATAAGTGCGGGCGAATGTTTATTTTGTGTGGTCGAAGATATCGATTGTTTTAAAGTCTGCCAATCATTAGTCGTCCTTCGCGTAATAAAGTGACCAATGGCTGTTCGCCGCGAGTCCAAGGCGTCAGCACTATCAACGAGACAATTCAAATCCCGTTTGATAAGCAGAGGTCTGTTAGTTTTGTGTTTAGCATTGCGGGCGTTTGGCGATGACGTGCAAGTGGAATCCGAAGCGCAACAACCTTCCCCCAGCGAAACAAAATTTGGTTCCACATGCGCCCGGTTAGATTACCTCGATTCGCCGAAGGTCAAAGCCACTTATTTATACTTGTTTTGCAGCAAAATAGTATTAAAAAATACGAGAAAGATTTACGGGCGGTTTCTGTTGGATTCATAAAATCGGGCTTCGTGCCTACGAAAATCAGGTGAGGCTAGGTATGAGGACTCGCACTGTTTTCAAGGAAAAAGAAGCGGATCCATCTTTAGAAATTTTACTTAGCAAATTACAGCTTTCAAAAGATGCTTATGTCTGGTAATTTTGATGGTAACTAAATTTGATGAACGGCCCATTCGATGGTCAAGGACGGACAGAATCAACAGTGGGAGTTCATCAACATCGCGAAGCATAACTTCGGCTACAGCGGCCTTCACCGTCCGCAAATGGACATAATGCTGCTGGATGGGATTCCTGGGCAGTTTTCAACAGAGATGTGATTCTCAGAAGGTTTATGAACATGGGCGAATTCTTCAACTGTCAGCCACTCCACCGCCGGCCTGTGAAGCATTTGCATTCCTGTTAACAGTCCCGGCCTCTAACCTAGCGAAAATCTCTTTGCGCGGCTAAAGAAAAACTGACACAGGGGGCGGAAGCCTGAATTTGTGTTTACTGACCGCCTAGGCCAGTTTACCACAGGCAACATGGTGTTTCCTGTGTCTGCCAGACTTACTGGGGTACTACATGCAAAAGGTCAATCGCCATAGCACTGTCACTTTGAATTTGTGATTACTTTTCATTATTCTCTACTTTTAATACATCTTCCCTCCTTATCTGTCGTTATAGTTGGCCCTAAACACGTGACCTGTAGCCTTCTCGTCCTATGAGCTGGCGGTTTGTAGGCAAAAGTTATTTCCCAGCTAATAAGTAGAAGTTCGTAAGCAAATTATACCTTTTCGCTTGGTGACATTTCATGAATATCGTCAACTACATTACTTCTTCACGCGAGACACCCAGCGACGGAATACCTGGGTAATTTAGTTTATTCACTTTTTCATCAGGCCAGTACAGTAATATGGGACGGGGTACAGTGAGTGAAAAAATCGATAAAAGTTAATTTTTAAAATACAGGCTAGGCAAGAGCTGAATGGCGCAGAAAGTTGTATGTGGTTACTCAACCTTTGACCACGGTAAGCGCGGAGCCTGGACAAGGTTCTTTTGGGCGCATAGGGTCGGTTTTCGTAACCTGATGGCGGCCACTTCCGCTGTTGCTAACGGGCGCTGGCCCAGTAGCTTAGGGTAGCTCGAGGGGACCGTATAAATCAGACGAAATGCTTCATCGGGGTCCACACGATGCTCTGAATCCAGTGCATGCGCAAGGATGGCTCTGTCTATTCTCCTAGTTTCACCCTTTGCCAGCCATGCGGGAAGGTGCGCTTATATTCTTTTGGAAAGGTGCCGACTCGTACAACCAATATAACCTGCTCCACAGAAGCAAGTAAATGAATAAATGCACATTGAGGTGGTCTGAGGTGGCAGCCTACCCTTGCCTTCTTCGCGTAAAATAGGCTTAGTAGAGGATGATATGCGAAGCCTTGCTGATGGGAAGGTTCTCGAGACAGTTTGATTAAGGCGTCTTTTTAGGAGTTCATTTGCAGCGTCTCATTTGGAAGGGACTTTGAGGAACAACTTTTCTTATCCCTTTTCCAGCAGCGGAAAGTGGATGCCGTAGGTCTATGGTTCACCCCATGTTTACACAGACTGTGCCGAGCAGACTTCCAATTAAATAGCGGCAATGAGCTCGTGCAGCGGGCGAAGAAAGACCTGCTGAAGTCATTCTAGGCGTCTTTCATAGTTGGGCTAAGAGATTCCCGTCAGGTTTTCACAATTACAGAGCGGAGCCGTGTAATTTCACTCACAGGATCGTCCTCGGGCAACGGCGGTAGTAGCTTTAAGTTCCTGTACTCCTCTCCGCCATAGTCCACGGTTCGAACCATGCTTGGACCGATTGAATGGTGTGCGTGAATCCCGTGCGATTACGATAACGCAATGGATTCAACGAAGGCTCGCGTAAAATATGAGAGCCCCTCCTATTCGGGCTGCAGCGACGTCCTTACTGCGTGTATTTACCGTCAACCATCAAACACAAGCAGTGACTTACTATTTTCACGAATGCATTTCGACAAAGCATTGATTTTCGCAGCACGTCTCGACGCGTTGACTTATCTAACGACCATGAACAGCCTTAATCAACCAAACCTTCCACGCTGTTGATTGGAGGCGTAGCAGTTCCCAAAACTGCACAACCTAGTCTTCAAGTTCTCGTAGGGATGGACAGAGTGGATAAGACCTCTTCTAGCATGACGTAGCTGACAGGACCACGTAAAATGCGTAAGTAATGTGACTCTGACGGTCTACGAGATGCGCAATCATCAAAAATCTTCCAGTAAGCAAAGGTGGCGTGATTAATGAGAGGTTTTGTGCGTTGCAACCGGTGTGTTTAGGCTGAAAAGCGGGTCATCAGGGAAGAACGAGAGGTTGCGCCTTATAAGGCTATCCGGTTGTCGGGAGACAGGCCAGCGCACAGAAGCCAACGGCGCATTCTAAACTAGATATGGGGACTCAAACGTGACTGTCACATGTTCGAATGAAGGCGAAAGTTCGAGTTCCAGGTGTATGTATAAGTGAAGTAAAAGGATGGTCGCGCACTGGAACATTTTATTTTCTGAGCTTCCGAACTCGTGCAGGAGTCCATCGTCAGCGATAGCTATAGGGTGTGTAAGTCAATCATCGACCGACGGCGCAAGACAACAATCATCCGGTGGTTCATTAACAAGGCTGTGTGAAGACGCTGTTCAAACCGATCCAAACCCATTGCAGCAAACCGGAGGACAGAGCACCTGAGGTCCGTTATCTCGGCGACCAGTTTGTGCAAAATGGCTATCCGAGGGCATTCATAAGTCGCCGACTACGCGGTCACCGCCAGAGCACTCCAACAACAACACCAACGACGATATGGCATTCTCTGCCATGCACCAAGGACGTTTCGGAGGCAGCCTGCTGCGGACCTAGGTGTTGGAATTGCACACCGCCCCAAAGCCACCGTGCGTGGCAGGATTAGGAAAATTAAAGACCGGTTAAAGTCCGAGGAGCAATCTGGAGGAGTGTCACATCCCGTGTCAAAATTGTCCTTGTAACTACACAGGACAGACTGGACTCATGCTCGGATCGCGCATACATGAACATAAGCTGGCCGTGCAACGAGGCGACGCATTAGCACAAGTGGCCGCCCACGCCTACAAAATGGGTCACGATTTAACTTCGCAGCCAACAGAATAGTCGCCCATGCCGGAAACAGAACAGGTTGAGAATTGATTGTAGCCTGGGCCTCGGATGAGAACTCAGTCAATCGATTTATCGACCTGGCATCGGCGTACAGAGCCCTGCGTATTCAACTCCAGTCGTGCGACGTCGGTCGATGATTGGGCCTACGTACCTTATAACTGCCGCTTGTCCTGTTTCTGTCACTACCTCTGACGATGGACCCCTGTACGAGTCTGAAAGCTCTGGATAATAAACGACGTGTTCCGGTGCTCGACCACTCTTCTTCATCACTAATGCACCCCTTGATAAACTGCTACAGTGTGTGACCGATCTCATGAAGTGTTGGTCGAAATTCTGAAATGTCTTTTCGATTAGGAGGGATTACTTAGATGGAATAGTAATATTGATTAGCCTTAGGCATAGTCCTATAACATTTCGGACTCGCCAGGATGTCGGCTTTTGGGTGTACTCCTTTTTGACCTCCTGCGAAAACCGTACTCGGTAAAAACTGACTACTTATGAAGCATTCATTTTTCCTATGGATTTTCGATGGTCCTGTAAATTCGAATATAGTTTATAGAAAATGTGCAGAAAAATAAGCTTCCCTCTACCGTTCGGTAGAAAATCACATTGTCTCCATATCTTATACCCGAAGAAAAAGTTCATTTACGTTTTAAAAAAGCTTCCCAATTCCCCAATAATTTTGAGCTTGATCTGTCTTTGCATTAGCGTTTGGCGATTTCAGTCTACAAAGTGCATGCTTCCCGCGTAAGGAAAACCATATATCCCTCTATGCCTTTAAAAAGTCACCATATAGAGTTCATAAAATTTTGTAATGATTCCGGGCTGTGTTGTACATTTCATGAAGAGCAGTGGTAAACGGACATATGCGGTCCTGTATGCATGGACATCGCACGGTCTTAAAAATCTCATAATTAGAAATCTTTTAAAACCCTTACTATACCCCTTCTTCTAGTATAAAATATGAGTGACTGTAAACAGCACTTATTATCCACTGTTCCCATTGTCCAAAATTTCTTTCCCTTCCTGACTAAATGTAAACTTGACGGCTACGCTTAATCCAAAGTCCGTTATTTTCTGTTTTTTTTGTTTATTTTTTAATTGTCGCGCTCACTTTCTTCGCCAAATGACAGCGCGCGATAAGATTCTCCGTGTCTTCCTGCTCTCCGACCTGTGTATTGCCCCACCCGTAACTCCCCCCCCTTCCCCCCTTCCGCCACTCAACGCCAGACACGGTACACAGGCTAACTCAAATTAGTTAGGGGTCCTACACCCTATCGTCCCTGCTACATCTTCAGCCCGCAGGTCCACATCAACTGGAGTCCTGTTTTTCTCCGTCATGTTTTGCAGACCGTGTTTTTTTGGACTTTCGACCCTCCTGCTGTTGTTTTTCTCGCATCGATCGCCCAAGACCATCTGAGCTTTCCTCAGGCGCCGAGGGGCCGTTGCGAAACTTTGTTGATGTCAACAACTCCTGAAGACCAGCCAATCGATGCGAGTGAGCGACCTAACCCAAGTGAGAACTCACGCCGGTGCAAACAAGACGCCTGAGCGCTCTCTGACCGCCCCCCCCCCGCACATGTTTCCGCGTGCGTTACGCACGCACGCACACACACACAGACAAACACACACGTTTATTGGTTCATCCTGATCGTGTGGGCGGTGGTGAAGAGGTCACAACAACAGCGTGCGGAATGTAGAAGTCTACGTTAGGTGGCGGTCGCCAAGCCGGTTACTTGCACCAAATTAGAGAGAATCGGTAGAAATGCCCAAGCAAAGGTTTTAGAAAGGCTGAATAGACAGGAGGTCAGAGGATTTCCGCAAAAACAACTTTGGTGCAGGAGGAGGGCAGTCGTCGAAAGTCTGTGCGCAAAGTTCGCGGAATGCTCGAATGAGATGCAACGAAGTTTGGGGGCCGGGGAGGAGGGGCGGCGGAGATGTGTGTGATTATGGAACCAAGACGCGTGGAGAGCACGGGAAACCAGCCGTAGGGGGGAGGGGAGGGGAGGGCAGGAATGAGAGAAGAACTGATCACCAACGATTGATGCCAAAGACGCGGACACGATAGAATTGCGGCAGTTTGGGCAGGATACTGAGGATGATGAGAGTTGAGGCGTTGATTGCAAAGTGAATAGGATCGTACTGGGTGTAGAAGCTAGCCAGGATAAATCTGTTGGGAGAGAGGGGGAAGAGAAAAATCAAACTATAAGTCAGAGGAAATGGTAAGGAGGAAAAAATTTCAAGTTTTGGTGCCAGCATCGGTACCAAGTTGCTGTCTGTGGGGAACAAATTTGATGCGGTATAATTAAGATGACTGCGAAGAAGGCACTGATGGCCGGAAGGTTGAAAGCAAGTCACATCTTTCGAGAGGTGACCAAAACGCCCAGCGCTTTAATAATATCGGCTAAGTACAACTTTGGGTAACACTGGCCCCCCAAACACGACATGAGAACAGGAACGCCCAGCCCAGATCATAAAGGCGGATCCGCGTATAATTCCGGGAAGGGTAAATATCCCCGTAGCCTACCACAAACAATCACCCTGATATAAAACTAAATCGTTGCCCTAAACCTTACCTCCAACTGTACCCTAAATTCTGAAGTTAAAACTAGCCCATACCTTAACCTTAAATATGATCCCGGCTTACCTTGCCACTAACCGTAGATCTAGCCTTTGTCTTTTTCCTTAACTCAGCCTTAACCCTGTTTGGAGCGCCTGCACTCCCAAAAACAAAAGCCAGCCAATCACTGGAGGCCACATGTGTTTCGCTGTAGCGCGCTGTCAGCATGATCGTGCTGCCTCGCCATTGGCTGCTCCCCTCGAGCCTGACCAATCCGTGCGTTCGAAATGTTGATCTTCTCGAAGTGCATTGGGCTGAATGCAGGCGAACCCCAGTAAGATTTAATAAATACGCGTTACTTTCCATTTGGACTTGACTTGCAACTTCCTAATACACTTTTCCGTGGCCGGTCGTATTCACCTTTTCTGCCGCGTTGGTATAGGGGACCGGAGTCGAGTGCGCATACGCCTCACGTGATTTCAAGGATCAGGCCGGGTCATAGCAAACCTTAACCTTAAATCTAACCCTAACTTCACTGGAAGTTGCCTCAAAGCCGCCCGTATTGCAGGTGGTTCCTATTCTCGTGTCCTCTTTAGGCGGGCCATGTAAGTCAGTCTTACCCAACTTTGTTGCGCAACCGGCACGCAAGAAGAAAGCGGGTGGATTGCTTCCATGCAGACGATAGGATTTGTCTTTTCAAGGGCGATTGTAAGTTATGTGTGTATCTCCAAGGGTTACCCCTCAGATGGGCCTCACGGCAGATGCGCTGGACCACCAGGGGGGGGGGGCAGATCGGAGTGCGACAGGTGTTAACGAGAATGCGCACCGCTAAATGCCAACATCGGGTATGGCGGCACGCCCAGTTGCAGGCTCACGTCGCGCTAACTGGGATCTAAGTCGCCTCCTCCCTGTTTGTTGTTATTCAAAGTCTTGAGTCAAGTGT
>CACRXP010000443.1:535884-548295 GCA_902702965.1 Spirometra erinaceieuropaei | reverse complement strand
AACATCCCGCTGGTATGAAAAGATGAACCATTATTGATTACTCTTATCGCTCACACTTTCACTTCGTACGTCGTTTCCATATATGTGTACTGGGCCGATAAGAATTTGTGGAACGCACTCGTCTGTTCGTCAAATTGTCTTCTGTATTTCTCGATACCTACTAGGTCTCCTCATTTGATCAGCCCTGATTAATCGTTAAAAGTATTTTTCGTTCTGAACTGCGGCAACCTTAAGTGAATTTCTAGTGGCTTAGCCAAATATTGTTTGATTACAAAAACTTAGTTTAAGTAGAGAGGAGCTGTTGTTTCATGTTTCCACACAGTTTTTAAACTGTTATCAATGAACGATGTTGCTTTGGAATGTAGCCTACAAAAATGGGTCTCATTGCCAGCGCACACTTTCATACGGTTCGGCCACACTGGGAGTTATCTTCTGTAACATGTCCGCACGCAACTTAGCCATCGTCTTCCCGTGATTCCCCCTTTCAAAACAAGACTTAGCACGGTCATTTGGTCGCGTAAGCAAGTCGGATATCTTAAACATTTTGACAGCCGTTACGCTGTAGGTCAGTAATATATAGCAGTTTTTCATTATCTCGGTTATTTTAAAAATTCCCATGGATCAGTCATATTCTATGATCATTTTGGTGAGGATTCGGTTAAGGTGCGACGTATTTCCGTAGGTCAGTTTTCAAAAGGTCAGCGCGTTGCCATAGGACACTCCAGCATCTCAAAAAGTATTCCCGCCAATCAGAACTTACCGCCATCTCGGCCAGACAGGCAATGACCTTGCCAAGGGTTGTCAGTGAGCGATTTATATTCGCCCCCTCTTTTAAACGGGTCCCCTTCGCACCGGTAGCGTCGGCTCTCTCACTACCAGCAAGATCCACCAAGCTGATTTTGCTGACCTATCAGGCGAAGGAAAAAACTGACAATATCGCATAGTGAAACTAGTTTCATAATCATGAAAAAAGTCGACGGGGAACAACTGCGAAGCAGAAGCGAACTTCCAAAATTCCTGCTTATTTCACGTATTTACCAGCTCAAAAAGGAGCGTTTCTAAGAATAGATGACTGTGAAGACAAAACTGACGTATTCTACGTCTTGACGAGTGTCCGGATCAAAGGGCGCGGTTTCCTCATCTAGGCTGCACCAATCTTCAGCACACTTTAGACTTTTCTGACGTTTTGATTACTACGGAGTGGAGTATGCAGTTTGTCCTCTTTATGTAAGCCCGTACGATTCTATAAATATAAGTCGAATAACGGTTATGATGTTTTATCTCGGGCCTTTGTCGTTTAAGTCATCGGCGTGGATGCTTCAAGCATTTTAAAAAGTGGTGTTTTCAGAAAGGAAATCAATACTAGGCACTTTGGAATTCGTGGAACAGCTGTGGATTTCGCCTGACCTCTCGCATTCAAAAACCAGGGATTTTGTCTATATAATTGGGTGTACTTGTCCTTCATAAATCACGCTTTAAAAGACGTTCGAGTTCGCATTCTTCCCTGTCGGGGGGTTGTATTATGAATAATATATTTGTGAAGCATTTATTCCTACTGTCCTCAGCCGAGCGCGTGCTATTAGGCTGCACCTCTAACTACGTAGGTCCTGTTTTATTGAGCAGTTTATATCACCAATCAGAGTCCGGTAAATCGGAGATGGAATCGCCGGGCAAAAAAATCGAAGCAGAGTGCAGCGCATTCGCGCAATTTCCAAGCCCCTTTTTAAACATTTTCGCCGAAATATACATTTTGCCGAAAAATACTCTACTTTTTCACTAACCCCCTAAGCTATCCGCAAGACCCGCTTGCTCGCAGTCCCTCTGTGTAGTAATCATTAATTTATTTTTCTCCTCCCCCCCCCCTAAACTCGTGCCAGAAAGGCGCGCATATACGCTATTCTAGCTCCTGACCATGCCGCTATCTCATTTACTATTGGTTCCTCACGAGCAAGGGCAAATAAATTGCCCCGGATAGCAGAGCAGGGTAACGTTGATGAGTCAACCGGTGGCCGGCTTCGGCAACTATTTGGGGATTCTAGGAACGGCACTGTTATAAATCCTGGCTGACGGCCTTAAAATAGGCGAGGCAAGAGGTCATCTTGAAGTCATGCGGCTCTCGCAAAGGTTATACAAAAAAGACCGCGGAGGTTGAAACTACCTTTTCGCCGACGGTATCCGTTGTTCCGTCCGTTTCTCGTTGAGTGACGAGAAGAGTAAGGACCGCGTGCGATCTGCTACTGGTTTCATTCATGTTCGTCGCCGCCACAGTTCTGACCGGAAACAAATGCAGTAAAAAAGGCAAACAGAATTTAAAGGAGACCTTTACACCTTGCCGCAGAAGGTATGCGAAACGCGAACCCCGACAATTTGTTAAATCAATCTCGCCGGACAATTTGCATGTACATAAAGAATTCGAGCCTGGTAAACTCGGGACGATAGTGCATCCAGATGAGGTTTCTTGACGTGAAAAACGAAAATCGAAAAAGTGGAGAAGAGATATTCTGCAAATAAATCACGTCTTTCGATCCATATCGTCAGTTTTCAGTCAAAAAGCGGCAGAATTTACTGAATGGGTTTTTTCAGCTATGGGAAATGGTGACCAATCTCATGAAATGTTGGCCAAAATTCTGAAATGCGTTTCCAGTTAGGAAGGATTAATGAGGTGGGTTTGTAATACTGATTATATTGTGGCGTAGTCCCATATTATTTCGAACTCAGCAGGATGTCGGCTTTCAAATGCACTTCTTTTCAATCTCCTGTGAAAGTCGTGTTCGGCAAAAACTGACTATTTAATTAACATGCACTATCCTCATTGACTTTCGATGGTCTTGCGAATTCGAATATATTTTGTAAGAAACGTTAACAAAAATATTTTTTTAAGTCGCTTGATAGAGAATTGAGTCAAATTTATAATTTAAACTCGAAGAGGGAGTATACTTGGGTTTTAAAAAAGTCTCCCAATTCCGAATAATTTGGAGCCTAATTAGCAGTTGCATTAGTGCCTAGTGATTGCAGTCTACAGGCTTCATATGTTCCGCATAATGAAAATCACATATTCTTCTATGCCTTTAAAAAGATTTCACATAACGTCCATAAAATTTTACAATGGATGCGGACTATGTTGTATATTTCATGAGGAGCAATGGCAAAAAGACAGGTATGATATTGTATGAATAGACATCGCACGGTCTTTAAAATTCCCACAATTAAAAACTTTTTTAAAATCTAACTGCACTCACTCTTCGAGTTTAAATTATAAAGCTGACGCGATTATCTATCAGATGAGTGAAAGAAAAAATACTTTTGTTAACGTTTTATGCAAAATATATTCGAATTTGCAAGGCCATCGAAAGTCTATGAGAAAAATCCACGCAACCTGAGTAATCATTTTTGCTGAACAAAATTTCTGCAGGAGATTGAAAAGAAGTGCATTTCAAAACCGACATCCTGCCGAGTCCGAAATAATACGGGACTACGCCACAAGATAATTAGTATTACAACCCCACCTGATTAAGCCTTCCTAATTGGCAACGCATTTCAGAAGTTTGACGAACATTTCATGAGATTGATCACTCACTGTACCGTTTCCGAAAGCCGAAAAAACTGCCTCCAACAATGTCTGTCGCTGTGTGACCAAAAACCGATGACGTGGACCGAAACACGTGATTTATTCGTAGAATACCTCTTTTCCACTTTTTCGATTTTGTGTTTCAGGAAAACCACTGCTACCAAACTACTGAACCAACTGAATCCGGGGGTGTCTATCTGTTGTGTTTACTCCTCCGGACAATGAGTTCATTTGCCGCTTTTTTGCTGATGCCCATGTAGTTGCGATTCGTCCCTAAAGCCTCTTCCATCAACCGTCATATACTCATGGTCAAAATGCATGGCGAAATTTTCAAATGTTGAATACTGTTTTATTTTAGTTGTAATATCGCTATCTAAGGAGCATAATCTCAAAGCAATTACTGCCAGCTCTCGGCTGACAACTCGTCAACCAAATTAGGTAGAAAAATGATTGTTGATCAGCAGCCTTATCATGAGAACACATGCCAGAAGTTTAATTAACATTTTAAGTGATAGACAGGCTACTTTATGTGCTTTTCCGAGTTGCGGTTTGAGAGGTTCAAAGCACTCTGTACGGTATTTCCAAAGTTACCTGAAACGGCTACCTTTTCACGTAAATTGAGTTTACGCAGGGGTGGAAAAGGATATTTTCACATCTTTCGTCTGTTTTATTGGCAATTTCAACCGTCGTGGGCTGATATAAAAGGGCACTAATAGGTTTATCCTGTCATGCTGTCTGGAGTCTTATTAAGGCGGCCGTCAAATATTTTTCGGCGCAAAAACTTAAGAAAATGACTAAAAGGAACAAAGCTGCACAGTCCAAGTGTTCGGCTCAGACCATAAAACAAAGTTTCGACTTAATGAAGGTTGAGTCAGAGAGATAAAACAAAACCGAGGTGCATATACTTATTTCCAAGTCCGCTATGAACTAAGTCTAAGCATGGCTATTCGATGCACACCGAATAGCAAAATGCTCAACTGTATGCAACAATATTACTCAAGAATATGCTCCGAGTTTTCTATACACTGACGAACATCTCGCTCTGAGGTCTACCGTTAATAGAGCCCACGAAAAGCCACCAAATACCGGTAAAAGCGGAACCACTTCTGACCTCGACTTATTGCCCGCATCCATCAGATCGTTCACCTCCTCGAAGGATCGAACTGCACACTTTGAGAGATCCTCTACGTATGGACCGAGCAAAGGGTGCTCCCGAACACGTAGGTTGCCTTTCTGGTTGGAGTTCAGTAGGTCACGAACTCGTTCACAGTATATCTCCATGTAGGATACCTGAAAAAAATGAGAAAGAACCTCCTGAGTTCATTTTGTAATGGTCCAGCAATTATCTGACTGAGGGTTTATACTCAGACACCTTATAAAGAGTTTTTCGAAAATGAAATTGAAAGAAGACGTAATTATCGACCGAATGTGCGAAAGAATGAATATTTTTTCGCATGTTTCCCACGAAATATAATTGGACTTTTAGGGGCATCGAAATCAAAGAAAAAAATCCATGCTACTTAGGTAGAAATTTTTTACAGAGCCTAGTTCTTGCATGCAGCCGGAAGGAAGTTCATTCGAAAGCCTGCATCCTGAGATAACTGAATTATTGTGGAATTATACTGCAGACTGATTAGTTTTACAACCCATCTTAATTAATCTCTTCGAAACGAAGACGCATTGCGGAATTTCAGTTGACATTTCATGAGTTAGCCCACCCACTGTGCAGACGACGTTAAACAAGCCAAATATGACCATTATATTCCGACTGGTAGTAGTAAATTCTGATTGGTGAAGATTTTATAGTACTGGTCAGATCGCGCTATAACTTCCTATGAACTATAAACGCCATATATATATATGAATGGATAAATTTATTGATGTGATCGAATGGAGGAGCACGAACCCGCACTGTGCTTTAAAGAGAAGTCCTTTCTACTGTATCCCACCGTTTCCAAATTTTCTTGGGAGTTAATGGCCTCAGGCGAGATAAATCCTTCAGGACAAAGTTTTTTAGACCAGAACCAAAAGTCGGTGTAAATATTTAAGTCGAAATTCATCATTTTCAGCGGGCAACCGTACAATATTCATCAGCCGCCAGCTCGCAGTCCGTTGGGGAACCACCTAGTATTTGCACACTATTGACTACCAGTTTGCAGCTTGCGAATGCCCCTTGCCTATCCAGCTGAAGCGGGATGGGATTCGACCTAAATATTCCTATCGACTTCTGGACGTTAACGCATTAATTCCTTTGGAAATTTGTGATTTCGGAACTGAAATATTTGTCAGAATGTACACCGGAAACGCTGATGTATCAAAACCTTTGCAGTTGCGTCAAACTGCAGCAGAAAACCGTCGAAACATGCGGTTTGGCTTTTAGCCAATACCTGCGCTGTCAGTGTGGTGAGTTATATAATACTATATATATATATATAATATTATATCCTCTTTTATCATCTGTGAAACTCCCAACAGGTATTGAACAAAGCCGGCCGCTACCCTTAGCAGACCTTCGTACATCAGACATAACAGGCGCTGTTGGCAAAATAGCCTAATATCGCCTCAAAAACTATAATCTACCTCCACAAGGAACTGGAAGTCGTTGGCTTTAGTTCTCTTCAAGGCCTCCAGACGTTGAAAGAGCTCACGACAGAGTCGCGGAGACAGGCCCTCGTGCTCCGGATCGCCCGGTTTGCCCATCATGGTGTAGGACTTGCCGGAACCCGTCTGTCCATAGGCGAAAACACAGACGTTGTAGCCTTCGATGGCATGCTCCAACGCCTCCACTCCCATGTCCTCGAAAACTCGACGCTGGCCAGCGAACCTATCGTCCGAGGGCTAACAAAGGCAAGGTTGGTGAAAATTTAGATAAGAAAGGAAGCAAAGCGTAAAATAAAGTTTGTAAACGCATAGACGAGAAAATGAGTAAGACCTAGAGTGCTTGATTATTATACACTGTTTATACTGACTTCCGATGTCCTTATAAATTCATATATATTTTAAGAAAAATGTCAAAAAATACGTTTCCTGTTACTCATTTGGCGGAAACCCACGTCTCTTCTTCATTTTATGCTCAAGGAAGGGACATGCTTAGGTTTTGGAAACGTTTTCTAGCTCCTAAATAATTTTGAGCAAGATAAGCCATTGCATGAGCGTTTAGTGATTTCTGTACTCAAGGTGTATATCTTATGCGCGGAGACAATCATATATTTCTCTATGCCTTGGAGAAGACACTATGTAGAGTACGCATAAATTGAAAAACGGGTTTCCTTAAAGATATTATTATAACTATATGAAGTTCATAGAATTTTGCAGTGGATGTAGACTATGTTGTATTCTTCATGGACAGCATTAATAAACGCACAATTGCGGTGTTGCATGAATGATCATTGCACAGTCTTAAAAATTTCATATTTAGAAACTTTTTAAACTCGAAAGATATTCCTTCTTCGATTCTAGAGTGCAAAGGCAATGTAAACTCCTATTAAGAGAAAACATATTTTACGTATCTTTTTTGAATTTATTAGGCCATCAAAAATCTCCGTGAAAAATGCATATTAATTAAAATATCAATTTATAGCGAGTGTGTTTTCAACAAGAGGTCGAAATGAAGTGTCGACATACTACCGAGTCCGAAACACTATAGGGTTATGTCGCATGGTAATCGATTTTGCGACCCCACGTAAGTAATCCTTCCTATTCCAAAACGCACTTCGGACTTCCATCTAACATTTCATGAGGTCGGTCACTCACTGAATGCAAGTCTTTTACCGGTTTATGTTAAAATTTTTCTAGATAATGCCACTCGCGAAACGACACGTATATAACAGAAATTGTGCGTCCTATTCCTGGATATTATCTGGGTGACAGAATGAATTCCCAGCTTTGCGTAACCGCTAAAAATCACTGCCATAATGTGTTGTTTCAGTGGCTGTTTTTCATATGGTAAAGCCAAATTTGTGATGAAAACAACCTAACAGAGGACCATTATATGTTTACCGAATTCGGAGGAAATTGTAATTCATTTTCGTTTTATCGGCAAAACAAACTTGCCACATTATTCTGTTTCTGTCAGACAGCAAGGACTCTTTTCAGAAATGTATTTAGAAGGGCGAATTTCGTGTCAGTTAAAAGGGGAGAGGAGCTGCGCTCCAGAAAAAAACAAACCTTTCGACGATATTTCAAAACAAAATCGTCAAATCTACGCAATAAAATTATTTTCCCGTAGACAGCATATCAACGGAGAAACGAAAAACATTGGCCTCTTATTTGTAAGGATACTAGCAGTCTGCTCAACATTTTTTTATCGGAAGTTTAACTTCACTTTCACCATTCAAATTCGGACATTGACAGACCTTTTTGACTTCCAGACGCTATTAGAGAAGCTGTGGCTTTTTACTGCAGCAAGGAACTTCCCTGATATACTAAGAGCAATTTAAATTAAGGTATATCATTTTTGGTTTACGCCACACAGAAATATCCTACTTTCTGCCCTTGTAAAGGATATAATTCGTGAAAGTATGCACTGTAGGAAATGTGTGTTTGTAAATAAATGTCCTGTCTCTCTGTCGTTTCGAAACAAATTTGCGTGGATATCAAAATGCCAGAGTCCGTAGGCTGATCATTTATTTGTATGTTGTTGGGCTCTGTAGTTCCACATAAATTGTTATATGCCAGAATATAATTCCGTCACCGTCTCCTGGAGTATTGTGGTAGGCATTGCTTTTGCATAATACACGCATGCATGGTCTCATAGGGAAAGAAAAGTACTTACGTTTGTGTGTGACCAGTAACTGTAGTCGAATTGGAAAGTTTTGCCAGGGTCCGTGGAATCATGTTTACAAATGGCTGAAAGGATTCCACAGCAAAGTTAATTGACTGTAAATTTAAAAACGGCAGCTTGGTGAAGAGAGAGAAGACAATTGCTACCCGCTCAGGATAATTTTATGTCGACAACCTCAGTACGTTTAAAGTCACGCAGCCTAACACACACCGTCGGACGTTAACCTTCAATAAATAATTCCCTAGGCAAGATCGGTAATTATTTATTTGATTTCCTTATTTGAGATGACATTCTTAAGCATTAGCCGGCTTCAAAATAATGTCCATTGGATGACGACATCCTCACGGGGGCAGCAAACCATTTCATCTAAGCGATATAGTGCTAGGCTGGTATTTTCATGAATTCTAGATGCTTTCCTGATAGCTCCCATCCTTAATTAGGTTGCGGGGGCGTCGATGCCCCCAGTTAATCCTTCCTTCTAGATAGCATTCTAGAAAAACTTTTCTGCAACAACGGAAACTTAACCTGCCTCATACAATATTAATTGTACATCAAATAGTTTCCTCCAATGACCCAAATACTAAAATGTTATTGTGAAGTACTGCACAACCGCTCATATGCGGACTTTGGTATTTTTAAATTCCACAGAGAAAAGCCACGTCAATACGAGAGGTGACAAAAATAGAGGGGCTTATTTCGATAATTTTGTCGACCGCATTTTAGGAAGATCTGCTTTGTAAGACCACTGGCATAGTTATAAACTGGTAGAGAGTTGTGCAGAAACCGACCCCAGGAAGTCTTCCCGAACGGGGAATTACGAACGGAATTGGTCAGGTCGATGAAAGTGAGCAGTACAGCTAGTACAGTTTTCACTTAGTCAGCTGAAATAAGTCACTGGCGAATGATGTTAAATTGAGCTAAAGTTGATAATGCCATCGAGAATAATTTAGTGTCTACTATTCCGCAAGACATCTTGGACGGTTTAGTTATCACAACTGCTAAACGTTTGGTCAGAATTGCAATAACTGTTCAAACATATATGGAAGTAAATCATCTCATTATTGTTTTCAAGGCCCACCGTAGGGCACATTTTTTAAAAATTAGTTCCTTCCGAAATACTATCCCCTGTGTGATGTGCACTTGTACCAACGGCTTTACCACTGTTCGAAGCATATCTCTATATTCTTCTGAACCAGTGTTGTAAGATGTTTGCAGCTATTTTTTCTTAACCCCTTCTCCGCTCTGAAAACGCAACCGCTTTTGGTTATTCTCAATTCTTTGAAATTAGCAGAAGTTCCAAGGGCCAGACCGGCAGAGTAACAGGGTGAGAAACTGTTGTCAGATCTTTTTCGCCAAAATTGGTTGATTTTGAATGCTGTGTTGGCAGGCGCTTCGTCAGGATAGAGCAGTCCGCTGCCCGATCTTCACAATTCCGGTCAGTTTTTATAACTGTATCACGCAGTCTCTTCAGTACTTGCAGATAGCAATGGTGGGTCAGTATAGTACGATGAGGAACACATTCAGCCGGGCGATTTAGTCTGCCTTCCAAATTCGTGTTTAGCTATGAGAATAGAACTCCATCCATTTCCGAAAGATTACTAAAATTCCTTCTGTACTAGGTGACGGAAGTCATGAATAACATTAACGACAGAGGGAAGGGCGACTGGAATGGCCACTTCTGGCTTATTAGCCATGGCCAGCCAATCATACCCAACTCGAAAGCGTGGGACATCTGGGGCTCGATCCGGCGACTTGATGATTTGAAGTTCATCGCCTTTGACCACTAAGCCACGGACTCCTTGTCGTGTCTGTTTCCTTAATGTTACTCTGCCTATTGTACACACCGCTATGCTTCCCCTGGGTTGACTTGCGTGAGAGCGTGACTTCTGCAACACGATCGGTGAGCGCCCTCCTACCACTGCAAGTCGTGAAACATAAACTCACGTATATGAGTGTGATTCCGAATTGGGAAAAAAAGTACTCAAACGGAAATTCCAAACTAGTTGCTGTGGTTTTGATAAACGACTACTAGAATTATGGATCCCGTCGTACGTTTTCAATATAACACATATCAGCTCCTGTCATTAAATTACACGCCCACTGTAACGCACATCGTAAAAAAGTAATTCCCTCCAAAATAATATCCCCTGAATGATATGCATTTGTACCAAAGGATTTACCATTGTTCAAAGCATATCATTATGTTCTTCTGAACCACTGTTGTTGGATGGTCGGCGCGATGCTCCGTGAAGTTTGTCATCGCAAAATCCCCGAGAGCGTTGGGAGAGGGTTTAATAAAACAAACACTCTGTCCATATGCGACATTTTCTCGTAGACACTACTTGGCCAAGTGGGTAGGATGAGTGCCTAGTAAGTGCACTCAGCAGAAGCTAGCACTTCCATCCCACTTGACTATAGAAAATAATTCTCGCATTTGTAGGTGCCTACACGTACTTGTGTAAATATGATTGTTTTTAAGAAAATTCAGACCACCTACATACTACGGAACTCACTCGTCCCGTTGCGCCTTGAGGCTCTATTTCGTGCTCAAACAGCAGCCGCACAGCGGCACATGATATAAGCAGAATAGCAATACCGACGAAGACAAGGGAGACTGGAATGGCTTATTAGCTGTCGTTAGCCAGTCATACCCAACCCCGAAGTGTGGAACACCCGAGGTTTGAACTCGTGACCTGTTAGTTAGAAGTCCACGCCTCTAACCACTGGGCCAGGAGCCCGTTGTCCCGAGCCAGAAATAGCCATGCCATTCTCCCTAGTCTTTGTCGGTAATGCTGTTCTGCCTACTGTTCTTGTAATACTGTTTGCGGAGCTCGATAGACAGACCCAAAGCAAAAGGGATCGAGTTAGTTCCGCAAAACCGATAGATGAGCGCCCATCGACCATTCCTGCTTTAGTTACAGTTAAGAAAACTTGGATTTACTTTATAAAAAAGTACCTAATCTCGTGCATGCGGTACGGACATTATCGAATGCGCCGGGAGCATTCTGAAGTTACATGTCAAAATTCGAACTCACTTGTATTTTTGCCAGACATAGAAATGACGCATTTTGATTGGTGGGAAAGCTCTCGCTTGTTGAAAGGACGTACTCTGACCGCAACCTTCACGGAAGACATTTGAGCAGACTGAACTCTCTACCCGGTTGAAGTCAAAATGGCGAGTTGATCGCGAAGAAGAGGGGCTGGCGCCTCAAAATGCCCTGGTCGAAAAAAAAGTATAAAATATGCGTCGTTTTGAAGTCATCGTCAAGAGGTTCATCAACTGATTAAAGGTCGGAGACTGTAGACGATACTGGCTTCCCTTGCAGAAAAATGATTTCCGAAAAATACCCGAAGTTATTGGTGGTATGCAAGTGTAAAATAACATCCCCTTATTTGCGAGTGCGATTTTAATTCTTCGGGGATGCCATGTATATATATATATATCGACTAGAATGCACAAGTGAATACCGTCTGATAGTGGACACCTAGAAAACGGCCTCCCGACTGAATTGAATAACCTGAAGTTTATGTAAGCATGTTAAAACTCCGCCTCTTCCACTGTTTGTACATATTCAACCTCAGAAGAAAAAAATTGACAAACAGGATGTTAAGGTCCTCATTTACTGGTGGTGGTGGTGGTGGTGGTGGTGGTCTCTGTCGAACCTTTTCCTCTCAGCTGCTGCAAGACGTCGCTATAACCGCCATCCGAAGTCTCGGGAGGCTGTAGTGGACTAATCCAAACGCAGAAAACCAAAATCTGATCGCCGTTCTTTTTCAACTGAATACTGGCCTTTGGCATGTGTCGTGGAGGATCACTCCTATGAAGGTGCCGCACGGACCTTTGTTCTGCTCTCGTTGAAATTTGCTCTCTGTGCCAAAAAGTGTTGTTTTGCCTGCAATAGGTTTGGCGAAAATATCCTCAAACCTGTCGGCCTCTGAAGCTCCGCAAATCAATTATGTGAGCTGTTGTCACACTCTGCTTTACTCCGCAAAACGCTTTGCGTGGAAAACAACCCAGGTTTCTTTAAAGAGAACTTATAGTGCCGTAGATTATTGAAAC
>CACRXP010000443.1:512038-535701 GCA_902702965.1 Spirometra erinaceieuropaei | reverse complement strand
ATCGCATTTCAGAATTTTTGAATTCTACCCCTGATCCTATCCGCAGGATGAAAAAACGCTGATTCTCATCTACAGTCAGCAACCACTTTCAGGAAATCTCGATCGAACTTTCTGAAATGACTTTTAATTAGGAAGGATTACATATGCGTGGTTGTAATATTGATTGCCCTATAGCTTAGTCCCGTGATGTTTCAGCCACGTCGAGCTACTGGTTTTAGAACGCTGCTTAAACTGTGTTCATTTTCTCTGTCGATTTTCGACGTCCTCCTAAATTCAAAAATAGTTTGTAGGAAACATGTACTAAGGCATTCTTTCTTGTGCTCATTTGGTAGAAAACCAAGTCTTCTTCAAATTTTGCACTGGAAGAATGGGCATTTTCGGTTTTAAAAAGCTACAAATTACGAGATTTTTAAGACCATGCAATGGTTATCCAAATAGCATCGTGGCTGTCTGCTTAGTAATACCCTTCACTAAGTATACAGCATAGTCCCAATCCGTCGGAACATTCCATGATCACATACAGTATTTTGCTGGTAGCATAAAAGAATGCATGTTTTCCCTTACACAGAAACCAAACAGCTTGTAGACCGTAGGCCTTATACAAAAATGCAACAGCATATCAAGTCGAGAATTATTCTGTAATAGAAAAAGATTTTTTAAACCAAAAGATACTCTTCCCTCCTGGACAAAATTTCAGTAAGACATGGTCTGCTACTACCTGATTACAAGAAAGTGAAATTTTGTGCTTGTCCCCAGAAAAATATTTTTGAGCTTATAATGGCGCTGAAAATCAATGGGGAAATCGCATACTGCCTAACTAGCCGCGTTTACTGAGTGCGGTTTTTTGCGGGAAGCCGACAAGAAGTGCATTCAAAAGCCGAGATCCTGGCGTATCTGAAATATCATGGGAGTACGTCGCAAGATAAGCAGTATTACAGCCCCGCCTAAGTAATCCTTCCTGATCAAAATCCCATCTCAGAATTTCGGTCAACATTTCATGAGATCGATCGCTGACTTTACGGATTATTACGGCATTCCAGCACCTCTTCCTAATGGTCGATATATTAACTAACACCTAAAATAGAACAGTCTGCTTGATGGCGGTTTTCTCTAAATATTGCCAAATAGAGGAGTACACTTTTCTAGGAATTCCAGTTTTCTTTTAACGAGGTTATTTTCTACGGGCAAATGCATCTGCGTATATAATTAGAGGGGATGCAGTCAGTCAGTTAGTGGGATTTGTTTTTGTTTTTGCTGTCATTTCAACCTCCTGATAATGATGGCGACTGGAAATGCCACTCAAGCCACTAGTGGGCTGAAAGATGTACCAATAGTAATTGAGATGCTGCCAGCATACGCCTCGCGCTTCCAATCGATTTTTTGCGAAATCACAATCGGCCGCCTTTAAAGACTACACGCAAACGTTTTCGCAAGTGCGCGCGACCCCTGGCAGCACGTGAGCACGCTGGCACGGTTGTCGCGCGAAGCGAGCGAGGAAACTCAGCCCGGTCGGTGTGAGCCTCTGATTGGTGGAGCTCAAGAGCGAGGAAATGCTCGGAGGAGCGAGAACAGGCGGCCGTGTCAGCCGACAGAGCAACCAAGCAGGGCTGGAAGCTGCGCCACCTCAAGCGGAGGAAACATCGCCTCGCTGCTGCTGCTAATGAACTTTGGGTAAACATGCCCTCCTGGTGAATACTAGCAATACATTGCCATACCATTAGCTACCTTTCTACAGTGCGGCAGCTCTCAAGAGACAACGGACTGGTAAGCATTCATTTTATCGTAATTATTTGCTTTGTGAAATCATATCACATCGTTATTGTGCTTCGGCACGAAACTCAGCATCCACAGGTAGAGGATCGATGCAGTCCTTTTTGATAATGCTTACTGACTATTGAGTATAACTATATTACTTAAATTACAAAGCTTGTCGGTTGTATTAGTTACTGGAGCCCGATTGGGGAGCAGTTTGACAAATTTTTTTAGATTTCGGGTCTTCCTGAATTTATTTACCTAGATGTCAAACAGAATCATGTTAAATATGCTTCCTACCAAGCGCTACAAGGCAACAGTGTAAAGAAGGACCCAACTTAACCGTCAGTAGACTGTAGATCGAGTCATATGGGGTCCTATCTTGGCATACATTTGTAGGCTGTTGCAGAAATTAGGCTGTCAACAAGGATTACTTCCCACGACCTCACACGTTAATTCAAAATCTGTTATTTTGGGAAATTTACTTTTTGTTTAGTGTTTAATTGCTACTCTCATCTACGTTGTCGTACATTAGCGTATGATGAGATAAAATCCTGGCAATTCCTGTGTTTTGTTTCATTTTGTCAGCTTACAGTCTAGCGCGCTGTCCCACCCACAAAACTCGCTTTACCATTGATCACGTATGGCACGATCCACTGTCTTGTGACAGTTAAGTGGGGTCCTTCTCTATACCGTTGCCCACCAAAACAAGCATGCTGTGCAAGTATGAGTTTCTCTCTTCTACGTCATTAAGGACGCCGAGCTTCCTCTCCTTGAATGTCCCTATTATCGCAGTCCCTGTATTGGCTGTGGCTCTGCACCATAGTTCTCGGGAGGGGAGACTATCTTCCCACGAAGGTCCATTTTATGTATTAAAACCAACAGGCAGTGTTGCCAAGATATTTTGACTTTCTTATATATTTAGAAACACCACGTCTCATCTTCTTAATGGTTCCTATTATCAACATTTCCACATTAAAAATGACCTAGCACCATATTTCAGCAAGCGAGCGGAGCATGCGTGTCCGCCTCCAACTAATATAGTCGCCAGAAATTGATACCCCGACCTTTTTATTTTTTTTACCCGAATGTTTCGACCTGTCAGTGACGGATAAATGTTCCTGTCATCGGGGCGAGATTTAAACTCATTCCACTAATATCTCATTTCACTGGAAAGTTTTGTGCCAGTTACAAATAAACTGGCTAGATTCAGCATCACAGTAAATACAGTAGGCGACCCAACTGATAAAAGGTGACAAAATTTACGAATGATTGCTAATCACTCGCAAACAAGTACCAATTTATGAACCTACTATCTGCCTTAATAAAGAACAGCTTTAAGAGAATTCAAGACATAAAAGCTTTACTAAAAATAATATAAGTATGTTCAAAAATACCAATTTTTTAGCAAAGTGAAAAATAACAAAGCGTAAAAATGGTTGCACAGAAAGCCTGCCCATGCGAGAAACTGAGGAAACATGACAGCAACAATAGAACACTACTAGGCAATGGTCTTTCAGTGAAGTTTACATCAAAATATCCTTTGAGAGTCAGTGTAATTTTGGATTTGGTGATTCACTAGTAGCCTACATTCTGAGTATAGATCCTAAGAGCAGTTTCCTGAGAATTAATTGTAATTTTCAAGGTTTTGGTTTGATTGAGATGCAGTTCAACAAAGCAAACAGGATTTCGCGAGAGGGACGTCATCGGAATAAAAATTTTTACAAGGTCACATGTCGTCAAGCCGATCAGTGACTAATAAAATAAAGTAGAATTGTAAGAACAATCGTAAACTTACCCTTTTTGTGTATATTTATAGAACATTTTCCCCGTGAAACCAATTTGCACTTCTTCCTTGTTCTGGATTTTGTTGAGTTTCAGAATGGCTGTGAAATATCCCTAAGTACATCACGATTTCCAGTGTTTTTAATCAGTCACCCATACAGACAGATGCTGAGTTATGCGTCCACTAAAACCTTCAAACTACTATTTCTTTGTGAAAGCATTTACCGTGGTAGCGAATGTTTTGGAGTTCCTTTTCATGTAGATAGTCGTTTGAGACATATTTGTGGACTTATCAAAGAAAGAAGCCTCATTGTCAAGAGAAACGGACCTCTACAACATATATCAACAAAATATTTGCATTCTTTCAACTAGAAAACTTTTTTAAAAAAGTTACACATTTTATGAGTCCTTAAATACTGGATTCTGTCGACGGGTGTCCGTGTAATTTAGATTTTTACACGGCAATGCCAGGAGAAAAATTGATACTTTTAGCTGTTTTGTATCGAAAATGGATGAGCATTTTTATCTTTTTGTATGACGGCCATATTCGCCATCCTTGCCCACCATTGGGCGCGGTTCTATGATCATAAATGTATGTGAATGCTGCTAGTTTGCTAAAACACTTAGTGATTTGCCCGTTTCATTTCTACGTCATGTATATGCAGGAATTAGGATGCAACAAAAGTCATGTTTCTTATGTGTAGGACTGAAAATAACTTGATGTGAGAAAAGTAAAGCAGTATTTCGTCGGAATGAATTTTAAGCAAGCAGAGACAGCAGAATTTATTGGAACCAATAGATTTCGCGACGACCTCTCAACTGCAGCCTCGTTGTTATCAACAATAGCAAAAATATCATCCACATGTCGTTTGCATAGTGTTTTCATATTCAATTCAAATGACAACCTTTCTTCTAAGTGACCCATAAAAATGTTGCTAAAGGTTGGACGAAACGGATTTCCTATTATTACTCCATCATTTTGTCTGTACAGCTGTCCATTAAACAGAAACTGAAGCTCCTAGTGTGAAGTCTCGACAGGTCACAGAGTATTTCGTGTGAAAGACGGGTTTCAGACGCACGGGCGCATGTGACATCTATTGTCTCATCAAGCGGTACATTTGTGAATATGAAAACACTACACAAAAGATATGGGAATGATATTTTTGCTATTGATGGTTACAACGAGGAGGACATAGACCTACTTGTTGTCATATATAATCTCCATCCAAAGACCAAATTCAGGATGGAAAGGGAGCAATGTCACAAGCTATCTTTTCTGGATGTCCTCATGATTAGACAGGAAGATGGTTCAATAAGGCGATCGATTTTCCATAAGGACACATGAAAGGATCAGTACCTACACTTCCTGAGCTTCGAACCAATACAACGAAAGCGAAATCTGGTTTTCACTCTTTTCCAAAGAGAGAGAAACATTTGCTCCATTGAAACACTGGATGTTGAAACCTCGGCTCAAAACAGCCCTGCTTAAACAAGGATATTCAACGGGTTTTAATCAAAAAGTATAGTAACGCTTTACGGCCAAAATTGACGGAGCAATCTGTTCCGAAAAAGCTCGTTGAAACCCGACCTATGCAAACAGTTAGATCACGTGACCAACCCAGTTTGCCCTGGTAAAGGTTGGTTTGCGCAACCGTTCTGCGTGTTAACTTTCCTACTTTCGTCCCTAAGTTGTGTTTTCAATTTAGCATCTTATTGATTAGTCTGCGTGCAGTATACGACGGCCTTGCTGTTTGATTTTGATTTTATATGTGGAAGTTCAAACCTCTGTATCTTTCTCATTTGTTAGCTCTGTTATGCAACGACACGCTGCAGGTGACAAGCCGTCGCGAAGTTAAATGGTTTCATTAAATTCTACTGTCTATGATTGCTTCAAATTTTCGGTGATAGTCTCCTTGATGTCATCTCAAAATTCTTTCCAAAAAAAGCGAAATGATTTCGACCCATTTAAACAAAAAGTGCCTTTATGCGTTGTTACTACACTTAAGGGCCTGAAATGTCGCAGGTTTGTTAATATGAACCTTAAAAATAGTCAAAACGCCTGTTTCTCGTAAAATAACCTGTGAACTTGCAACCTGATTCGCCCGGTATTGCAAGTTCTTTTGGCAGAATTCTTGTAGGTGCTGTATTCGCCTCCGAAAAACACCATTTTCAGCTGCACAAACGAAGTACGGGCCAGGTATTAACATGGCAAACTTCACAACCATATAGCAGCCTGTATGTTCGCTCAAATCTATTAGCATGCTGGTTGATAAAATAACGTGAGCAAAAAAAAGACATTTCCTTAAAAAAGCTCTACGAGCGCGCTAAATGTGCAACGCTTGGGACGTCCAAAATTCGCATATCAGTTTCTGTCATCTAGTTTCGTGAGCCAGGTCAAACACCGAATAAGCGTGTCTGACAAAGTGGAAATGGATAGTGTTTCCTCGTCCGACAGATGACAGGAAAATGCCTAAATCACAGAAAGGATATTATTTGGCCTACAAAATGTACAGTAATTCTGTCTTGAATGGGAGATTCCGCGGAAACTAATGAGGGCGCTCCTTCAGAAAAATCCCCATAAATCACAGAGAGGAGAATTTCAGCCCGGCGCCTCTTTTTGTTGTGTTTTCTCAATGCGCAAAAAATGCTTACTGATTCCAAAATTGTTTAGTCCTCGTTCAATAGAAGTGTAACTGAGGACATTACTTTTGAACTTTGTTAGGACATATTTTAAGCCGACCACATAGAGGTGATTGGAGCGGATGCTTCGCACTCAGAAAGAGTCTGTTCACTTAGGACCACGAGAGCAAAGGTTGCTCTCCTGGAACGCGGTTTCGATCTATAAAAAATTGAACAGATTTGAGTCTTTGAAGGTAGCTAACTACCTATTTATGTTTTACACATACAATAGAGGGGTTAACTCATGAAATGTCAACCGAAATTCCGAAATGCGTTTTCGTTTCGAAAAGATTAATTAACCAGTGTCGTAAAACTAGTCAGCCTGTAACATAATTCTATAAAAGTTCAGTTACCTCAGGATGCCGGCTTGCGAATGAACTTCCTTCAGGTTGCATGCAAAAACTACGCTCTGTAAAAAACGACTACTTAAATAGCATGAATTTTTCTCATTGATTTTCGATTACCCTTAAAGTCCAATTATATTTCACGGAAAAATGCATCAAAATATTCATTCTTTTGCCCATTCGGTAGATAATTACGTCTTCTTCTAAATTTACACTCGAAGGAGGGACATAATTCGGTTTCAAAGAAGTTTATAATTGTGGGACTATCAAACACCGTGAAATGGCCGTTCATAAATCGTCATGTCTCTGCATTTACCAATGTGGCTTGTAAAGTATACAATATGGATCAAATCCACTGCTTAAGTTTATGAACACCATATATTCCCCCTTATTGCCGTAGAGAACTGTGTGGTTTTCCGTACGCGGAAAACATACGAATTGTAGTTTAAAAATTCTGAATACAAGTGTAACGTCTAGTCTGGTTCAAAATGATTCGGGAATTGGAAAGGTTTTTGAAAACCGAATTATACTCGTCTTTTGAGTATGAAATTGGAAGAAGACGTGATTTTCTACCGAATGAGCGAAAGAATGAATATTGTTATGCATGTTTTCCATGATATATAATTGGACTTTTAGGGGCTTAGAAAATTAATGAGAAAAAGTCATGCTACTTAAGTGGTCATGATTCCGTCGCATCGGCTACACCGGGCGGACCTCAAAGAAAACTGCCTAAAACACTAGTTTTCTTTCATCTAGGAGACAGGATGTACAGTTAAAGGGAGGTGGCTGATCTCTCGCTCGGAGTGCGCAGCTAGGATGTCATTCAAGTTAAGGTCCAGTTATTTGGTCGATATAGTCCTCGCGATAGGTCCTTCATTCAGGTTGTCCCTGCCACTTAAAATCCGGCTCGAGGAAAGGGAGCGTGTTTGAATAATGCTACATGCAGTGGCGGATTCAGATACCTCCCGAGGGAGCGGAGAGAAAAGCATTTGCATGCAGTTGAGGGTGCTTCTTTCCGATGTCTTTTCGTCCTGGCCAGATGTTTGCTGTGGATCAGAGGGTGTGGAGTGGAGCTCCAGGGTGCGGGCTCGGCCGCGCCATCCACCTGCGTCCTCCCCCCCTCCGATCTCCTTGGCTTTGGTCTCTACATCGAATCCAGGTGGGGAGGAGAGGGTGTGGCAGATGTAGCGCAAGTGCCCTCTTACTCACTCAAACACAAGTCCCCGTGCCTGCATCACCTTGCTGTAGGGCACACGGTAAACATCGTGGGATGCGATGGTCGGACTACCATGTGAACTGAACAGAAATAATATAAAAAATATTAAGTCATCCAAGGGCCCAATCTCTATCGTTCTATCGTGACATCCGTGACCGGTTTAAGTTCTGCACCCAATAACCCGGTTAACAGCGCTACGCATCAGGGCGACCTGGAAATCAAGAATGGTTCCTTAACAATCTCATGCTTATTTCATTGATTTGGGAAGAGGCACACCTCGCTAGCCTTAATGGATTTTATTTGGCTATTATGACTGAGGAATTCCCAGTTCCTTATAATCCTTCTCGAGTTCTTATTCCTCATGCAAAAAATGAATTCCAAAAAGCGAATTCGACAAGGAAGAGTCGATCCGGAGTCCCTAAGAAACTGGTTTTTGCAACTCATCAGGTCGAAAAGTGCGGCAACCTTTAGATCACTGCCGAGGTCGAAGGTTTTACGCTGGGAGGATTCTTGAATCCGAAGTTGGGAAGTTCGCATGTTTTTTATAAAATCATTTAGTGTTTGCTGCGCCATCCAACTGCGCTCTTTCCGCCTCCGATCTCCTTGACTCTGTCTTGACATCGGACCCCGGTGGGGAGGGGAGAGTGCGGTAGTTGCTGCGAAAGTCAACTCTCACTATAAGCTCACTCACGTGCAGGTCACCGCGCCTGCTTTACCTTGCCGTGGAAGGCGACGGTTAAACAATCATTTCCAATAAACAGACATGTTATCGAAAATATTAAATCATCCAAGCGCCAAATCTTGATCATTTCGTCGTGACATCCCTTTGCTACACGCTTAGGTTTAAGTTTTGCGCCTTCTAACCCGGTTAATAACACTACGCATCAGGACGATCTGGGAATCCAGAATGGTTCCTGAACAATCTCATTCTGATTTTGTCGGTTCGGGAAGGGGCAGAATTCACTAACACTAGTGGATCTGATTTAGCTATTCTGACTAAGGAATTCGCAGTTTCATATGATCCTCTCAGGTACTTATTCCACATGCAATAAATGAATTTCGAAAAGCGAATCAGAACAGAACTAGTCAGTCCGGAGGTTCTAGAAAAACTGGTTTCTGCAAGTCATCAGGCCAAAAAATGGGGTTGCCTTTAAACCGTTGCCGACAGAACCACGTGGAAAGTTGCATGTTTGAAGGATCCTTGATTGCGAAGTTGCGAATTTTGAGTTTTCCTCTAACTCACGTAACTTTGGACATCTGTCAAAACAGTGAAAGTGTCTCTGACTCGCAAAACAGGCAACAATCAAGTCCTAGCCTAGGAATTTCATAACGCATTAAAACTGAACCCGTCACTTAGGTAATACGGACGAAATTTTCGTGCATGTTGATTTTTGGTTGTGAACAATTTTGGCAATCTGACCGAATCACACCCAAAAGAGCATTACCACACAAGACTGCGTTTCTTTCTAGAGCGTTTCACTGTCGGTACATATATGGCCATATTGTAAAAGGGCATTCATCAACGATTTATTTTATTGGGTTGGTATCTTGAGAACTCTTGAGACGAATACAAGGGCAACTCTGTGGCCCACGATCATCAGGTTTTTAAGGCCGATCACCAGCGGCTCAATAGGATTCATATCTGTTTCAATAATCTACGGCACTATAAGTTCTCTTTAAAGAAACCTGGGTTGTTTTCCACGCAAAGCGTTTTGCGGAGTAAAGCAGAGTGTGACAACAGCTCACATAATTGATTTGCGGAGCTTCAGAGGCCGACAGGTTTGACGATATTTTCGCCAAACCTATTGCAGGCAAAACAACACTTTTTGGCACAGAGAGCAAATTTCAGCGAGAGCAGAACAAAGGTCCGTGCGGCACCTTCATAGGAGTGATCCTCCACGACACACTCCAAAGGCCAGTATTCAGTTGAAAAAGAACGGCGATCAGATTTTGGTTTTCTGCGTTTCGATTAGTCCACTACAGCCTCCCGAGACTTTGGATGGCGGTTATAGGACGTCTTACAGCAGGTGAGAGGAAAAGGTTCGACAGAGACCGCCGCCGCCGCCGCCGACTCCACCACCACCACCATCATCACCACCACCACCACCACCACCACCACCACCACAGGCACCACCCCCACGGAGAGCAGCGCTCTATCATATGGGGCATATTTCTACCGCTCTTCGATACTTACCTCAAACTCAAATACTTTCAAGCAAATGAGGACCTTAACATCCTGTTGTCAATTTTTTTCTTCTGAGGTTGAATATGTACAAACAGTGGAATAGACGGAGTATAAGCATGCTTACATAAACTTCAGGTAATTCAATTTAGTCGGGGGGCCGTTTTCTAGGTGTCCACTATCAGACGGTATTTACTTGCGCATCCTAGTCGATATACATGACATCCCCGAAGAATTAAAATCCCACTCGCAAACAAATGAATGTTATTTTACACTTGCATACCACCAATAACTTCGGGTATGTTTTGGAAATCATTTTTCTGCAAGGGAAGCCTGTATCGTCTACCATCTCCGACATTTAGTCAGTTGATGAGACTCTTGACGATGACTTCAAAACGACGCATATTTTATACGTTTTTTTCGACCAGGGCATTTTGAGGCGCCAGCCCCTCTTCTTCGCGATCAACTCGCGATTTTGACTTCAACCGGGTAGAGAGTTCAGTCTGCCCAAATGTCTTCCGTGAAGGTTGCGGTCAGAGTACGTCCTTTCAACAAGCGAGAGCTTTCCCACCAATCAAAATGCGTCATTTCTATGTCTGGCAAAAATACAAGTGAGTTCGAATTTTGACATGTGACTTCAGAATTCTGCCGGCGCATTCGGTAAGGTCCGTACCGCATGCACGAGATTAGGTACTTTTTTACAAAGTAAATCCAAGTTTTCTTAACTGTAACTAAAGCAGGAATGGTCGATGGGCGCTCATCTATCGGTTTTGCGGAACTAACTCGATCCGTTTTGCTTTGGGTCTGTCTATCGAGCTCCGCAAACAGTATTACAAGAACAGTAGTCAGAACAGCATTACCGACAAAGACTAGGGAGAATGGCATGGCTATTTCTGGCTCGGGACAACGGGCTCGTGGCCCAGTGGTTAGAGGCGTGGACTTCTAACTAACAGGTCACGAGTTCAAACCTCGGGTGTTCCACACTTCGGGGTTGGGTATGACTGGCTGACGACGGCTAATAAGCCATTCCAGTCTCCCTTGTCTTTGTCGGTAATATCATTCTGCCTATATATCATGCGCCGCTGCGCGGCTGCTGGTTGAGCACGAAATAGAGCCTCAAGGCGCAACGGGACGAGTGAGTTCCGTAGTACGTAGGTGGTCTGAATTTTCTTAAAAACAATCATATTTACACAAGTACGTGTAGGCACCTACAAATGCGAGAATTATTTTCTATAGTCAAGTGGGCTGGAAGTGCTAGCTTCTGCTGAGTGCACTTACTAGGCACTCATCCTACCCACTTGGCCAAGTAGTGTCTACAAGTAAATGTCGCATCTGGACAGAGTGCTTGTTTTATTAAACCCTCTCCCAACGCTCTCGGGGATTTTGCGATGACAAACTTAACGGAGCATCGCGCCGACCATCTAACAACATTAGTTCAGAAGAATATAAAGATATGCCTTGAACAATGTTAAATCCTTTGGTACAAGTGCAGATCACTCAGGGGATATTATTTCGGAGGGAATTACTTTTTTACGATGTGCGCTACAGTGGGCGTGTAATTTTATGACAGGAGCTGATATGTGTTATATTGAAAACGTACGACGAGATCCATAATTCTAGTAGTCGTTTATCAAAACCACAGCAACTAGTTTGGAATGTCCGTTTGAGTACTTTTTTTCCCAATTCGGAATCACACTCATATACGTGAGTTTATGTTTCACGACTTGCAGTGGTAGGAGGGCACTCACAGATCGTGTTGCCGAAATCACTCTTCCCGTTGTGCTATGACGCTCTCACGCAAGCCAACCCAGGGGAAGCATAGCGGCGCGTACAATAGGCAGAATAACATTTAGGAAACAGACACTACAAGGAGTCCGTGGCTTAGTGGTCAGAGGCGATGAACGTCAAATCATCAAATCGCCGGATCGAGCTCCAGATGTCCCACGCTTTCGAGTTGGGTATAATTGGCTGGCCATGGCTAATAAGCCAGAAGTGGCCATTCATGACTTCCGTCAACTAGTACAGAACGAATTTTAGTAATCTTTCGGAAATGGATGGAGTTCTATTCTCATAGCTAAACACGAATTTGGAAGGCAGACTATATCGCCCGACTGAATGTGTTCCTCATCGTACTATACTGAACCACCATTGCTATCTGCAAGTACTGAAGAGACTGCGTGATAGAGTTATAAAAACTGACCGGAATTGTGAAGATCGGGCGGCGGACTGCTCTATCCTGACGAAGCGCCTGCCCACACAGCATTCAAAATCAACCAGTTTTCGCAAAAAAGGCCTGACAACGGTTTCTCACCCTATTACTCTGCCGGTCTGGTCCTTGGAACTTCTGCTAATTTCAAAGAATTGAAAATAACCAAAAGCGGATGCGTTTTCAGAACAAAGAAGAGGTTAAGAAAAAGTAGCTGCGAACATCTAACAACATTGGTTCAGAAGAACATAGAGATGTGTTTCGAACAGCGGTAAACCCGTTGGTACACGTGCACATCACCCAGGGGATATTATTTCGGAAGTAACTAATTTTTTGAAAATGTGCCCTACAGTGGGCCTTGAAAACAATAACGAGATGATTTACTTCCATAGATGTTTGAACAGTTATTGCAATTCTGACCAAACTTTTAGCAGTTGTGATAGTTAAACCGTCCAAGACGTCTTGCGGAATAGTAGACATTAAATTATTATCGATGACATTATTAATTTTAGCTCAATTTAACATCATTGGCCAGTGACTTATTTTAGCTGACTACGTGAAAACTGTACTAACTGTCTGCTCACTTTCACCGACCTGACCAATTCCGTTCGTAATTCCCCGTTCGGGAATAATTCCTGGGGTCGGTTTCTGCACAGCTCTCTACCAGTTTATAACTATGCCAGTGGTCTTACAAAGCAGATCTTCCTAAAATGCGGTCGACAAAATTATCGAAATAAGCCCCTCTATTTTTGTCACCTCTCGTATTGACGTGGCTTTTCTCTGTGGAATTTAAAAATACCAAAGTCCGCCTATGAGCGGTTGTGCAGTACTTCTCAATAAAATTTTAGTATTTGCGTCATTGGAGGAAACTATTTGATGCTCAATTAATATTGTATGAGGCAGGTTAAGTTTCTGTTGTTGCAGAAATTTTTTCTAGAATGCTGTCTAGAAGGAAGGATTAACTGGGGGCATCGACGGCCCTGCAAACTAATTAAGGATGGGAGCTATCAGGAAAGCATCTAAAATTCATGAAAATACCAGCCTAACACTATATCGCTTAGGTGAAATGGTTTGCAGCCCCCGTGAGGATGACGTCATTCAATGGACATTATTTAGAAGCCGGTTAATGCTTAAGGATGTCATCTCAAATAAGTAAATCAAATAAATAATTACCGATCTTGCCTAGAGAATGATTTATTGAAGGTTAACGTCCGACGGTGTGAGTTAGGCTGCGTAACTTTAAACTTACTGAGGTTGTCGACTTAAAAAGTATCCTGAGGGGGGTAGCAATTGTCTTCTCTCTCTTCGCTAAAATGCCGTTTTTAACTTGATAGTCAATTGACTTTCTTGTGGAATCCTTTCAGCCATTTGTAAACATGATTCCGCGGACCCCGGCAAAACCTTCCAATTCGACTACAGTTACTGGTCACACACAAACGTAAGTACTTTTCTTTCCCTTATGAGACCATGCATGCGTGTATTATGCAAAAGCAATCCCTACCACAATACTCCAGGATTCTCCAAAATTAGATGAGCAAGGAGACGGTGACGGGATTATATTCTGGCATATAACAATTTATGAGGAACCACAGAACCCAACAACATACAAATAAATGATCAGCCTACGGACCCTGGCATTTTGATATCCACGCAAATTTGTTTCGAAACGACAGAGAGACAGGACATTTATTTACAAACACACATTTCCTACAGTGCATACTTTCACGAATTATATCCTTTAAAAGGGCAGTAAGTAGGATATTTCTGTGTGGCGTAAACCAAAAATGACATAGCTTAATTTAAATTGCTCTTAGTTTATCAGGGAAGTTCCCTGCTGCAGTAAAAAGCCACAGCTTCTCTAATAGCATCTGGAAGTCAAAAAGGTCTGTCAATGTCCGAATTTGAATGGTGAAAGTGAAGTTAAATTTCCGATAAAAAAATGTTGAGCCGACTGCTAGCATCCAATGTTTTTCGTTTCTCCGTTGATATGCTGTCTACGGGAAAATAATTTTATTGCGTAGATTTGACGATTTTGTTTTGGAATATCGTCGAAAGATTTGTTTTTTTCTGGCGCGCAGCTCCTCTCCCCTTTTAACTGACACGAAATTCGCCCTTCTAAATACATTTTCTGAAAAGAGTCCTTGCTGCCTGACAGAAACAGAATAATGTGGCAAGTTTGTTTTGCCGATAAAACGAAAATGAATTACAATTTCCTCCGAATTCGGTAAACATGTAATGGTCCTCTGTCAGGTTAAACTGTTTTAATCACAAATTTGGCTTTACCATTTGAAAAACAGCCATTGAAACAACAAATTATGGCAGTGATTTTTAGCGGTTACGCAAAGCTGGGAATTCATTCTGTCACCCAGATCATATCCAGGAATTTGACGCACAAATTCTGTTATATACGTGTCTTTTCTCGAGTGGCATTACCTAGAAAAATTTTAACATAAACCGGTAAAAGACTTACATTCAGTGAGTGACCGACCTCATGAAATGTTAGATGGAAGTTTGAAGTGCGTTTTGGAATAGGAAGGATTACTTACGTGGGGTCGCAAAATCGATTACCATGCGACATAACCCTATAGTGTTTCGGACTTGGTAGGATGTCGACACTTCATTTCGACCTCTTGTTGAAACCACACTCGCTATAAATTGATATTTTAATTAATATGCTTTTTTCACGTAGATTTTTGATGGCCTAATAAATTCAGAAAATATACGTAACATATGTTTTCTCTTACTAGGAGTTTACATTGCCTTTGCACTCTATAATCGAAGAAGGAATATCTTTCGAGTTTAAAAAGTTTCTAAATATGAAATTTTTAAGACTGTGCAATGCTCATTCATGCAACACCGCAATTGTGCGTTTATTAATGCTGTCCATGAAGGAAACAACATAGTCTACATCCACTGCAAAATCCTATGAACTTCATATAGTTATAATTATATCTTTAAGTATACCCGTTTTTCAATTTATGCGTACTCTACATAGTGTCTTCTCCAAGGCATAAAGAAATATATGATTGTCTCCACGCATAAGATATACACCTTGAGTACAGAAATCACTAAACGCTCATGCAATGGCTAATCTTGCTCAAAATTATTTAGGAGCTAGAAAACGTTTTCAAAACCTAAGCATGTCACTTCTTCAAGCATAAAATGAAAAAGAGACGTGGGTTTTCGCCAAATGAGTAACAGGAAACGTATTTTTTGGCATTTTTCTTAAAATATATATGAATTTATAAGGACATCGGAAGTCAGTATAAAGAGTGTATAATAATCAAGCACTCTAGGTCTCACTCATTTTCTCGTCTATGCGTTTACAAACTTTGTTTTACGTTTTGCTTCTTTTCTTATCCAAATTCTTACCAACCTTGTCTTTGCTAGCCCTCGGACGATAGGTTCGCTGGCCAGCGTCGTGTTTTTGAGGACATGGGAGTGGAGGCGTTGGAGCATGCCATCGAAGGCTACAACGTCTGTGTTTTCGCCTATGGACAGACGGGTTCCGGCAAGTCCTACACCATGATGGGCAAACCGGGCGATCTGGAACACGAGGGCCTGTCTCCGCGACTCTGTCGTGAGCTCTTTCAACGTCTGGAGGCCTTGAAGAGAACTAAATCCAACGACTTCCAGTTCCTTGTGGAGGTAGATTATAGCTTTTGAGGCGATATTAGGCTATTTCACCAACAGCGCCTGTTATGTCTGATGTACGAAGGTCTGCTAAGAGGAGCGGCCGGCTCTGTTCAATACCCGTTGGGAGTTTCACAGATGATAAAAGAGGATATAATATTATATATATAGTATTATATAACTCACCACACTGTCAGCGCAGGTATTGGCTAAAAGCCAAACCGCATGTTTCGGCGCTTTCCTGCTGCAGTTTGACGCAACTGCAACGGCTTTGGTACATCAGCGTTCCCGGTGTACTTCCAGACAAATATTCCAGTTCCGAAATCACAGATTCCCAAAGGAATTAATGCGTTAACGTCCAGAAGTCTATAGGAATATTTAGGCCGAATCCCATCCCCCTTCAGCGGGATATCAGCCTGATGATGAGTTACCGAAAACATATGTTCGCCAACTGACTCTTCAAATATTCTACTTCCGAAGTCAGCTTTCTTATTTACAAAGGAATTAATGCGTTAACGTTCAGAAGTTGATATGAATATGCAGGTCGAATTCCATTCCGCCTCAGCGGGATAGGCGAGTGACATTTACATGCTGCCAACTGGTGGTCAGTAATATGCAAAAACTAGATGGTTCGCCATACTTATAGGTGTGCAGCAGACAACCGGTTGGCTGCTGATGCATATTACGCGGTTTTCCGCCGCAAATGGTGAATTTCGACTTAAATATTTGCATCGAATTTTGGTTCTGGCCTAAGAGACTTTGTCCTGAAGGATTTATCTCGAGTGAGGTCATTAACTCCCAATAAAATTTAGAAACGATGGGATACACTAGAAAGGACTTATCTTTAAAGCACAGTGCGGGTTCGCGCTCCTCCATTCGATCACATCACTGAACTGATCCATTCTTATACAAGGCGTTTATAGCTTAAAGGAAGTTATGACGCGCTCTGACCATTACTATAAAATTTTCACCAATCAGAATTTATTGCTAACAGACAGAAGACAGTGGTCATATTTGGCTTGTTCAACGTCGTCTGCACGGTGGGTGGGCTAACTCATGAAATGTCAACTGAAATTCCGCAATGCGTCTTCGTTTCGAAGAAATTAATTATGAAGGGTTGTTAAACTAATCAATCTGCAGTATAATTCTATAATAATACAGTTACCTCAGGATGCCGGCTTTCGAAGGAACTTCCTTCCGGCTGCATGCATACACTATACTCTGTAAAGAATTTCTAACTAAGCAACATGGATTTTTTTCTTTGATTTCGATGCCCCTAAAAGTCCAATTATATTTCGCTGGAAACATGCGAAAAAAATATTCATTCTTTCGCTCATTCGGTCGAAAATTACGTCTTCTTTTAATTTCATTCTCGAAAAACTCTTTATAAGGTGTCTGAGTATAAACCCTCAGTAAGATAATTGCTGGACCATTACAAAATTAATTCAGGAGTTTTTTTTCCTATTCCCTCAGGTATCCTACATGGAGATATACTGTGAGCGAGTTCGTGACCTACTGAACTCCAACCAGAAGGGCAATCTACGTGTTCGGGAGCATCCTTTGTTGGGTCCCTACGTAGAGGATCTCTCAAAGTGTGCAGTTCGATCCTTCGAGGAGGTGAACGATCTGATGGATGCGGGCAATAAGTCGAGGTCAGAAGTGGTTCCGCTTTTACCGGTGGCTTTTCGTGGGCTCTATTAACGGTAGACCTCAGAGCAAGATGTTTGTCAGTTTATAGAAAACTCGGAGCATTTTTTATGAGTAAAATTGTTGCATTTTGGCTATTCGGAGGGCATCGAAGTGCCATGCGTGGGCTTACTTCATAGCGAACTTGGAAATAAGTATATACACCACGGTTTTGTTTTACCTCTCTGACTCAACTTTCATTAAGTCAAAACTTTGTTTTATGGTCTGAGCCGAACACTTGGACTGAGCAGCTTTTTCCTCTTAGTCATTTTCTCCTGTTTTTGCACTGAAAAATATTTGACGGCTGCCTTAATAAGACTCCAGACAGCATGACAGGATAAACCTCTTAGTGTTCTTTTATAGCAGCCCACGACGGTTAAAATTGCCAATAAAACAGACTGTATTATCTCTTTCCATCATTACCTAGGGCAAAAGGTGTGAAAATACCCTTCCTCACTTTTGTGTGAGCTCACATTAAATGAAAAGGAAGCCGTTTCAGGTAACTTTGGAAATACCGTAGTGTGCTTTGAAACTCTCAAACCGCAACTCGGAAAAGCACATAAAGTAGCCTGCCTATCTCCTAAAATTTTAATCAAACTTCTGACATGTATTCTCATGATCAGGCTGCTGATCAACGATCATTTTTCTACTTAGTTTGGTTGAAGAGTTGTCAGCCGAGAGCTAGCAGTAATTGCTTTAAGATCATGCTCCTTAGATAGCGGTATTACAACTAAAATAAAACAGTATTCAACATTAGAAAGTTTCGCCATGCCTTTTGACCATGAGTATATGATGGTTGATGGTAGGTGCTTTAATGACAAATTCCAACTAAATGGGCATCAGCAAAAAAAAAACAAATAAACTCATTGTCTGGAGGAGTACACACAAGGGGCAGACACCCCAGGATTCAGTTGGCTCAGTAGTTTGGAAGCAGTTGTTTTCCTGAAATACAAAGTACAGTGAGTGACCAATCTCATGAAATGTTGGCCAAAATTCTGAAATGCGTTGCCAGTTAGAAAGGATTTATTAGGTGGGGTTGTTAAACTGATTATTATTCGGCGTAATCCTATAAAATTCTGGACTCGACAGGATGTCGGCTGTCAATTGCACTACTCTTCAGGCTGCTGTAGAAGTCGGGCCGGACAAAAAAATGACTACTTAAGTTGCATGCATTTTTCTCATTGATTTTCGGTGGCCTTTTAAATTCGAATATATTTTATGAAAAACGTTAATAGAGCTATTTGTTTCTTTCACTCGTTCGATAGAGAATCGCGTCAACTTCATAATTTAAACTCAAAGAAGGAGTATAATTAGGTTTTAAAAAAGCTTCCAATTATGATAATTTTTAAGACCGTGCGATGTCTATTCATACAGTGTCATATCTGTCCTTTTACAACTGCTCCTCAAAAAATGTACAACATAGTCCGCATCAATTGCAAAATTTTATGGACTTTATGTGAAATCTTTTTAAAGGCATAGAAGAATATGTGATTTTCATTAAGTTGAATGCATGAAGCTTGTAGACTGCAATCACTAGGCAGTAATGCAACGGCTAATCAGGCTCCAAATTATTCGGGAATTAGGAAACGTTTCAAAAAGCTAATTATAACCCCTTGCGAGTTTAAATTATGAAGTCGACGCGATTCTCTGTCCAAGGAGTGAAAGAAAGAATATTTTTGTTAACGTTTCGTATAAAATATATTTGAATTTGCAAGTTTATCGAAAATCAATGAGAAAATGCATGCTACTTATGTAGTCATTTTTTGCCGAGCATGACTTCTACAGGAGATTTAAAAGATGTGCATTTGAAAGCCGACATCCTGCTGAGTCCGAAACAATATGGGACTGCGCCACAATATAATCAGTATTACAACCCCGCATAATCAATCGTTCCTAACTGGAAACGCACTTCAGAATTTTGGCCAACATTTCATGAGATTGGTCACCATTTCCCAAAACTGAAAAACCCCCTGCAGCAAAGTCGGCCGCTTTTTGCCTGAAAACCGACGATATGGATCGAAAGACGTGGTTTATTCGCAGAATATCTTCTCCCCACTTTTTCTATTTGTCATGAAACCTCATCTGGATGCGCTATTGTCCCAACTTTACCACCCGACTTGACGACTTAAGTGCAGCGAGCGCAAATTCTTCTTGACGTGCATTAAGCTGAGACACTTGTCACGTTCAACGTATCGATTATGTAATATAACCACCCCCAGCATAAATTCAGCCGCTAGACCATATTGTATCGCATGAAGGCAGCAACCCCTAACGCAAGTTAGCGCCTTGTTAGATGCCGCATATAATGCCTGGAAGAACAGTGCTAGCAGATCGAATCCCCAAGAGTGCCACCCCAGATTAACATGCGTATTGCTACACTGTGATTTTCTACAAAGACATGAATCGAACAAGTATTCAACCCTGTCCATATAAGTGTGTCACCATGATTAAATTTACTATCATAATAATTACAGTAAATTTTCCTATGTCATCGGATTAGATCCCAGCTGCTTTCACAGACTTTATGTACACGTTGACAACAAAGAAGTAGGTAAGGTGGACATACTTTCAAATGCCACAGTTTTAGGGTGAATAACCTTACGACGGATACGGATGAATACGGTGAACAACTTCTTCAGTTGATTGCCAAATGAGTGATATGTGGTTATGTAGTCTCGCCCGGAGGATACAATACTGTTGCCCTACTTAATTATGTTGAGTTGGTGTGATTACGTTGGCATAGTGTTGCTGTGCGTTGCGGTGTTCGTTCTGTTGGCGGCCTTGTTTCTTTGTTGCTGTGTCTACCTTTTTCGGCCTAATGTCGGTGGTCCAATTTGACTTTCAGCCTTTCGCCTCCGTCTAACTTTCGCGTTTGATGTTTCAGGGTTGAGGGTTAGGGTTAGGGGTTAGGGCAACTATTTCGCAACCACTCAAAGTACAACCGCGCATCCTCAATAACTTTTCTTTTGCATACAATTACTTGACCTCGTCGCCTGTGCGTTTCCCGGCCCCCCTATAAAAACCCTATTACCATCGGTCCGGTATTACAGGTGGCTGGGGTTGGTTAACCTCAGGTGCGGCTACATAACCACATCTGACCGCCGAATGACGAAATCTATACAACGAAAGTAAGTAGCAAGCACAAAAACATGGATTTCAGAGGGTGCCTACGTCTCAGCCGTGGCATTAAGGCTCCAGGACGAGAAGACAATTTCTAAAATCCTCTCGCAAGAAAGCATCTTCTGGCTTCTTGTTCCCATCCCTTCCTATACACTGATCTTGCAAACTCGTGGTTTAGGGCTAGGGGTTCATGCACCATTGAATCTGCCGCAAGCACTACAGGTAGTGTGAAGGACCACATTTAACTGTCGGTAGGCGATGGACGGGGTCATACGGGAATTGTGGCAATGGGGATTTTATGGATAGGGCAGCACAACAGACAGTTAGCAGACGCGTTGCAGGAAAACACAAAAATTACCTGGATTACCGCCGAAAGTGCTATCGTACGCTTTCCTACGGCAACGGAAATGAGTGCGTTAATCTAAAAAACGCAAATTTTTAAAACTAACGGCGTTTGAGTAATTGTTGTGGGCTGTGAGATGTCTGCGACGGCCTGCAAATGATTGCCAAGACAGTTAAGTTGGGTCCTTCACTATATCGCTGCCGAAGTTATAAAGCCACTCATTAATTTCCCTGGTATCTTGATTGTGTCATGACGTGATAAGCAGAACTCTTAGAAAACTCGAAAATAAAATGTTGCGTCGGTCTTTTCTCGGTATCTGGGTGTGAATCTACGGAACGCCTAAGGCTCGAACTCTTTATGTACAGGCAAATCGTCCGGCGAGATTTATTTTCCTTCTGATACATGGTGTAAGGGCCTCCTTTAAATTCTGTGTGCCTTTTTTATTGCATTTTTTTCCGGTCAGAACTGTGGCGGCGACGAACATGAATGAAACCAGTAGCAGATCGCACGCGGTCCTTACTCTTCTCGTCACTCAACGAGAAACGGACGGAACAACGGACACAGTCGGCGAAAAGGTAACTTCAACCTCCCAGTCCTTTTTTTGTATAACCTTTGCGATAGCCGCATGACTTCGAGATGACCGCTTACTCCGCCTACTTTAAGGCCGCCGGCCAGGATTAGTAACAGTGCCGTTCTTAAAATCCCCAAATAGTTGCCGAAGCCGGCCCACCAGTTGACTCATCAACGTTATCCTCCTCTGTTACCCGGGGCAATTTATTTGCCCTTACTCTTGAGGAACCAATAGTAAATGAGATAGCGGCATGGTCAGTAGCTAGAATAACGTATATGCGCGCCTTTCTGGCACGAGTTAAGGGGGGGAGGAGAAAAATAAATTAATGATTACTACACAGAGGGACTGCGAGCAAGCGGGTCTTGCGGTTAGCTTAGGGGGTTAGTGAAAAAGTAGAGTATTTTTCGGCAAAATGTATATTTCGACGAAAAATGTTTAAAAAGGGGCTTGGAAGTTGCGCGAATGCGCCGCACTCTGCTTCAGTTTTTTGCCTGGCGATTCCATCTCCGACTTACCGGACTCTGATTGGCGACATAAACTGCTCAATAAAACAGGACCTACGTAGTCAGAGGTGCAGCCTAATAGCACGCGCTCGGCTGAGGACAGTAGGAATAAATGCTTCACAAATATATTCTTCATAATACAACCCCCCAACAGGGAAGAATGCAAACTCGAACCTCTTTTAAAGCGTGATTTATGAAGGACAAGTACACCCAATTATGTAGACAAAATCACTGTTTTTTGAACGCCAGAGGTCAGGCGAAATCCACTGCTGTTCCACGAATTCCAAAGTGCCTAGTATTGATTTCCTTTCTGAAAACACCACTTCTTAAAATGCGTGAGGCATCCACGCCGATGAATTAAACGACAAAGGCCCAAGATAGAATATCATAAACGTTATTCGACTTATATTTATAGAATCGTACGGGCATACATAAAGAGGAAAAACTGCATACATAGCTCTGAGCTAGTAGACACTATTCCGTAGTAATCCAAACGTCAGAAAGGTCTGAATCGTGCTCAAGGGAAACCGCGCCCTTTGATCCGGAATACGTCAGTTTTGTCTTCACAGCTCCTTTATGAGCCGGTAAATACGTGAAATAAGCAGAAATTGTGGAAGTTCGCTTCTGCTTCGCGGTTGTTCCCCGTCGACTTTTTTTCTGATTATGAAATTAGTTTCACTATGCGACATTGTCGGTTTTTTCCTTCGCCTGATAGGTCAGCAAAATCAGCTTGGTGGATCTTGCTGGTAGTGAGAGAGCCGACGCTACCGGTGCGAAGGGGACGCGCTTAAAAGAGGGGGCGAATATAAATCGCTCACTGACAACCCTTGGCAAGGTCATTGCTTGCCTGGCCGAGATGGCGGTAAGTTCTGATTGGCGGGAATACTTTTTGAGATGCTGGAGTGTCCTATGGCAACGCGCTGACCTTGTGAAAACTGACCTACGGAAATACGTCGTACCTTAGCCGAATCCGCATCAAACCGATCGTAGGATATGGTTGATCCCTGAGAATTTTCAAAATAACCGGGATAATAAAAAACAGTTATATACTACTGACCTACTGTGTGACGGCTGTCAAAATGTTTAAGATATCCGACTTGCTTAGACCCCAAAATGGCAGTGCTAAGTCTCGTTTTGAAAGGGAGTATCACAGGAAGACGATGGCTAAATTGCGTGCCGACATTTTGCAGAGGATAACTCCCAGTGTGGCCGAACTGTATGAAGGGGTGCGCTGGCAATGAAACCCATTTTTAGTAGGCTACAACCCAAAGCATCATCGTTCATTGATAACAGTTCAAAAACCGTGCGGAAACATGAAAAAACAGCTCCTCCCTACTTAAACTAAGTTTTTGTAATGAAGCAATATTTGGCTAAGACGCTAGAAATTCACTTAAGGTTGCCGCAGACCAGAACAAAAAATTCTTTTAACGAGTAATCAGGGCTGACCAAATGAGGAGACATATTAGGTCTCGAGAAATACAGAAGACAATTTGGCGAACAGACGAGTGCCTTCCACAAATTCACATCGGCCCAGTACACATATATGGAAACGACGTACGAAGTAAAAGTGTGAGCGATAACAGTAATCACTAATGGTTCATCTGTTCATACCAGTGGGATGTTTGAATGGGGGAGGGGAGGAG
>CACRXP010000443.1:486479-506398 GCA_902702965.1 Spirometra erinaceieuropaei | reverse complement strand
ACAAAGCCGAAATCTTGATTTAAAAACATTAATAAGTAATTCTTCGTCAGGCCGATACAGGTACATGAAGGAATGAAAACGTACAAAATTAGCGGTGTTTATAGGTGGCTCAAGGGCAAATAAGTCATTAACACTCATCTCCCCCACGCCGCCCGCATGACTAGGTCGGCGGGTTTTGGCCCTTAGAGCTAGGGGAGGGGGGTATGAGAGTCTTTGAGTGATGTTCTTGGACTGAGTACACGGAGTACCCATCACTGTAATCAGGGATTTGGGGCGGCATGGCGTTGGCCACGGCAGAGAGAGCGCTTGTTTCAGAGTTTTCTGACAGCATAACACCGGATTTGCTAGCCGTATAGCCACTGCCTCGGCTGTTGCTAGTATCCGTTGGCGTAGACCCTTAGAGAAGCTTGTTGGTGTCCGGTAGACAACCTGAAAGGCTTCTTTGGCGTCAACTCTGTGATCCGTATCGATTGAATGTGCCAGAATAGAACTCAAAATCGATCGGGTCTAATCTCGGTCTAGCGAGGTGGGCATATGTTCACGCACCCTCCTTACCAGGCGTCTCTTTGTACGGCCGATGCATCCCGCTTCGCAGGAGCAAGTGAATGAGTAGATGCACATTTATGTGGCCTCCAACGGTAGTCTGTATTTACCTGGCAAACGTAGGAGGTGAGAGTTTGTGAAACATACACGTGAATTCACATAAAAACATTAAGTATCTTGCCGAACCTAGACGATGCAATAAAGCCTACGCCTCAACCTCCATAGCTCTGGGCTCTAAAGGGGGCTAGCAGGATTCAGTAAGCCTATTCAAACTCCCCGAAAGAAGCAGTTTCCGAGCGACGAGAAAGTCCAGTTACGGAGCAGGTCAGGGAAGTATACGTTTTACAACGGCCGAAGGACACCTAGCTAAAATGATCGTTTTAAGGTTTTATTCATTTTCGTAAGAAGCATAAAATAGATCGTAATGAGACCCTTCTGCTCAGGCTGCATATCTTAGTAGCAAACAAAATCATGCACACACCAGTTGGAAATCCCAACTGTTGGCATATTCGAACTCTGTGCCCACCCCCTACAGCGAATCCCTAAACTCACTGCACCTCTGATATGTAGCTTTGGTCTGGTAAAGAATAAGAGCACGTTTTAGGAGGAGGGACGACGATGATGCCAGGCGTATACCACCTGCCATCGTCCTGTTCAAATCCTCTCCCAAAAAGGTATGTTTGTATAGGTTGACAAAAAGTTTGTTTTTAATGGACGGTTTCATCTCCATCCGAAAATCTAATCGGATACAGGTCCATAAGTGCAAGCAACATATTTCACATTTTCATTGTGTGCATGCATCTCGATTTTCTTGTGGTTAAATTTGGCATTTGGTAATATGGCTGGCTGACGCTAACTTGAATATGACCGAAACACCTGTCATGTCTGTTTGTTGCGCCCTTATCTTTTCTTTTCGACTATGATACACTTAGCCGCTTTTTTAGCTGTGGAGCATGTCACCTATTGACAACCCCTGTCACCAGAAGATGGAGCTGGTGTACTCTCAGAAGTCAGGCTCAGTCATTCGCACGCAAAGAAACCCTGTTTCTATTATTGTCTGGGGAAAACATCTTCCGTACATCTCGGTACATTAGTGAGTGACGTTGGCGACCCATAACCGTGGAGTCTTGAGGCTTGAATTCAGACCCGCCAATCAGAATGTGATATTCATAAGCTAAATGGTAATGTGATAGCGCAAAGAAACTCGATTAAGTCCTATCTTGTGCGATATTCGAAAGAATAGATTTTTCTCTGCCATTGTGAACATTCTTGGTCTGGGCTGGTGTTCTGCATCCTTCTCATTTACTCAACTCATTTTAAGTCAGTTTAGTCAGTTTAAGTCAGTTTATCAAGGAAATGAGGCTTTTGCCCTTGAACTCTCTATCCATATCGACAAACAAAAATAGAATCAGTTTTTTTACATCAGCAAATACGAAAATTCAAAAGTTAGCGGTAAATGTGAGCCAGGCGCAAACTGCCGCCATTAAAACAATCATGATTATATGTACAGTAGTTTCTGAGCAAATGAGCATCTAGTCTACATTTAAAGGATTCGACAGTTTCGGAAAGAATCACTGCATCAGGGAGTCCTCTCCATGCCCCGATGATCCTGCGAGAGAGCGCGTTCCGTCGGACAGTTCTCTCCCCACTTCCGTGATTCTGCAAGGGTGTCCAGAGAACGGCTTTATGAAATCTAGGCTTGTTTGGACTCCATTAAATCAATAAATGAATTTTTACAGGCCCTATATAATCTGATTGACTTGTGGTTTCCCCGTTTGCTTGCAGGCAGTAATTCGCAGACTATGATGCTGACATTTCGGTACATTAGTGAGTGACTTTCGCGACCGTGGAGTCCTGAGGCCTGAAATCAGACCCGCCAATCAAAATGTGATTCCATAGGCTAACTGGTAGTGTGATAAGCGCAACCAAACTCGATTGAGCCTCTATCTTGTGCGATATTCGAAAGAAGAGATTTTTCTTCACCGATGTGAACATTCTTGGTCTGGGCGGATGTCTGGCATCTTTCAGTAAGCCCACTCAAACTCTGAAAGAAACAGTTTCCGAGCCAGTTCCGAGAGTCCAGTTACGGATCAGGTCAGGAAAATATGCGTTTTACAACGGCCGAAGGACACCTAGCTAAAATGGTCATTCTGAGGTTTTATTCCTTTTGGTAAAAAGCATAAAGTAGAGCGTAGTGAGACCCTTCTGCTCAGGCTGCAAATCTTAGTAGCAAACAAAATCATGCACACACCAGTTGAAAATCCCAAATTTTGGCATATTCAAACTCTGTGCCCACAGCCTAAAGCGAATCATTAAACTCACTGCAGCTCTGATATGTAACTTTGGTCTGGTAAGGAATTAGAGCACGTTTTAGGAGGAGGGACGACGACGATGGCAGGCGTATACCACCTGTCATCGTCCTGTTCAAATCCTCTCCCAAAAGGTATGTTTGTATAGGCTGAAAAAAGGTTTGTTTTGATGGACGGTTTCACCTCCATCCGAAAATCTCTTCGGATACAGGTCCACAAGTGCAAGCAGCATAGTTCACATCTTCATTGTGCGTAAGCATTTCGATTTTCTTTGGTGTTTGGTAACATGGCTGGCTGACGGTAGCGTGAATGTGACCGAAACACCTGTCATGTCTGTTTGTTGAGCCCTTATCTTTCCTTCTCGACTATGATACACCTAGCAGCTTTGTAGCTGTGGAGCATGTCACCTTTTGACAACCCCTGTCACCAGAAGATGGAGCTGGTGTACTCTCAGAAGTCAGGCTCAGTCATTCGTATGCAAAAAACCCTGTTTTTATTATTATCTGGGGAAAACATCTTCCGTACATCTCGGTACATTAGTGAGTGACGCTGGCGACCCATAACCGTGGAGTCTTGAGGCCTGAAATCAGACCCGCCAATCAGAATATGATCCCATAGGCTAAATGGCAGTGTGATAAGTGCAACCAAACTCGACTGAGCCTCTATCTTGTGTGATATTCGAAAGAATAGATTTTTCTTCACCATTGTGAACATTCTTGGTCTGGGTGGATGTCTGGCATCATTCTCACTTACTCAAATCATTTTCCAGTATATAGTTCTCTCTCCACTTTCGTGATCTTAAAAGGATGTCCAGAGAACAGGTTTATGAAATCTGGGATTGTTTGGCTTTCAGTAAATGAATAAATGAATTTTTACAGGCCCTATATAATCTGATTGACTTCTGGTTTCCCCGTTTGCTTGCAGGCGGTAATTCGCAGACTATGATGCTGGCGACCCTTTCGCCTGCGGACATCAACTACGAGGAGACGCTTTCCACGCTGCGCTATGCGGATCGCGCCAAACAGATTGTCTGCAAGGCGGTGATCAATGAGGATCCCAACGCTCGCATGATCCGGGAGTTGAAAGAGGAGGTTAAGCGTCTGCGGGATATTCTTCGCCTTGAACGAAGCGCTGGCGGCGTCGGGGAGGTTACATCTTTAGCGCGTAATTAAAGTCATTTCTTGTGGCTTTTTTTTGCATTTGCGGCTGTATTTTATGAACAAAATGTTGACTTGGGAGTGTTGGAGTGGACACTCCGCCCCCCCCCTCACTCGCATCATCGCGCGAGAAGCAAATTGGCACGAAACAGTGATCGGATTAATTGATTTATTTTGGCAGATTTTGGATAATTCATATAGACCTATTTGTGAAAAACTCGGTAGTCTCGATGGCAATCGACGCCATGAAAGCAATTCAGGGCTTGAGCCCAGCCAACACGCTATCCATATAAACTGCGGTCCCCCACTGAGAGCCGTGAGTTAATTCACATTCGGAGCATGGTGCACACTCAGCCTACTGCAGCTTATGAGATCCACAGAATCTGGTACATTAAACTGACTGACCAGGCAGGATTTCCTAAGCAGTCAATCTGGAATCCACCAGGCCAGGTTCAATTACTTAATTTGTGTTTTTGGCAGATTTGAATAATTCCTTTGACATCGTTGCTCAGGTGACTCGAGCGTTGGCTGAACTCAAGCCTTGGCACTACTGTCCCAGGTTCTGATCCCATCGAGGACGCCGACTTTTTCATAATTGGGTCAAATAATTGAGCTGATTCGTTAAACATGATTTCGGATAGAAAGCGCTAGGCGAGAGGGGTTAAACTTTTCGTTAATCTGAAATATAATCCCTCGACGACTCGCACACGGTGACAATCACCTGTAATAATTGTGCCTTGGATAAATGAGTGCTCGAACGAACGTATTTCTTGATGTACATGCCTTATTTACACTAACTAAACCAAAGCCTCGGTTTGTAGTTTATGCACAATCAACTACGCCTGGAGATGTTTTAATTGCAAGAACTAAAGGTCTGCAATCTAGAAGCGGAGGAAGGTTTCGACATTATATTACACTTTACACGAAAATGGCGCTATCCGTCTTATCCGGATTGTAGGACGAATGAGGTCATAACTAATAGAAGCGAAGAGACGAGTCCCGGGAAGCAGTCTTTAAGAAGGAGACACGATCGGTGGGACAAGAGTTTTATTAGCCTGACGTTTCGGATTCCTACTAGAACCCATCATCGGAGACAACAGCAGATACGGGTGGTTCATGCACAAGGGGCTTCAGTATTTATAGGATGCAGTTGCCACGGCTAGAAACATCTGGAGTCGTGTATCGGATCTGGTGCAGTTGCGGAAAAAGCAACCACTTCAGAGAAACCGTAAGACAGCTCCGAACGCGAATGGCCGAACACGCTGCGGCAGTGCGGAGAAATGACGCCAGCTCCCAAGATGCGGCTCAATAGATGACATCCGGCCACGCATTCAAATTCGACGAGGCCGAAATTCTCGCTGCAGGTGACAACCGCGTGAGCCGGGAGCTACTTGAATCATGGTTTAATGGACCCCAGTCCATTAGCAAGTGTAATGAACTTCCGCTTCCATACTCGGTGCTGAGACTTCGCCTAGGCGGAGTAATTAGCCACTCGGGAAGTGCATAGGTGAACACTTTTCCCAACACCAGGGTCGGTGCGTCAGATGGTCGAGCAATCATCACACCAACATCCAACGCACGTGATGAAATTGCAGCAAGTAACGACGCAAATGTCAGCCATCAAACAATTAGCACACCAAGTGCGACGATCCCGGATGAAGGGGGGAGCCGTGAATGTTCATAGGTATGCGGTAGCATGGCTACTGCATCCTATAAATACTGCAGCCCCTTGTGCATGAAGCATCCGTATCTGCTGTTGTCTCTGATGATGGGTTCGAACAGAAATCCGAAACGTCAGGCCAGTAGAAATCTTGTCCCAGAGATCGTGTCTCCTTCAGTGAATACTCGTTAACAACTAATAAGTGAAGAGAGCTCTAGGAGACCCTTGATGTCGTCCCAAACCGCGACTGTCATACTGCAATGACTTTCCCTCGTCGGTGTGACGTGCTTATACAGCTTCGTTTGAACTATAATGTACCAATTCCCACTTGTTGATAGCATGTCGGTTGGTCTAATTTACAGACGCGCACATCTAGAAACGGTCTCAGCCGCGGGTCTTGAGCTTGACAAACCCGATCAGTGCGTCCTTGATCTGCTCATGGTTGGTCCACTGGAAGATTAAGAGTATACCAGAGCAGCAACCCAACTGCTCAATGAGCTTCTAATTTGTCGAATGGTCGCCGCCCCCCTAGTAGCTTTAATGCGACGATCCAAGGATTGCTATCATTGCGACAATCCGCGGCTGGCGTCAAATTACTCGAGGCGTTTGTGACTGCCCTTATTTGAGTTCCGAATTTTTCAACCGAATAGACTGACGTTTGTGGGTCCTTTCGTTATACCGGCCAAAGGGCTAGATCGCAGTTGGTAGCTAGGAATGGGGAAGCGGACGGCGACCTTAACCCTAATCCTAATCTTTAACGTTAACCGTAAACCCTAACGTCAACCTTAACCCTAACCTTAACCTTTACCGAAATCGTAAAAGTAATCGTAGTCCTTAGACACAGCCGTAACTGGAAAACCTAGCCGTAATACTGAAACCTAATCGCATGCTCAAACCCCAACCGTAACCCGAAAACCTAAGCCTAAAGGCATAACCCTAACCTGAAGATCGGACACCATTAACCGGTACCCTAATCCGAACGGAAGCCAAACGGGTCGGAGGTGATTATGTTGTCCCACAAAAAAGCCCCAGTAAACAACCCCCCCCCAATAGAAGCAAAGAGCCGAGGCCCAGGAAGTAGTCTTGAAGAAGGAGACACGATCGCCGGGACAAGAGCTTTATTAGCCTGACGTTTCGGATTCCTACTAGAATCCATCATCAGAGACAAAAGAGCAGAAACGGGTGGCTGTTGCACAAGGGGCTGCGGCAATACGAGGCCTGGCTACCAACTGCGATCTAGCCGGCCAAAATTTTAAATGCCTTTAAGACCAGGTGGTTTCAGAGCGGCTACGTTGTCGGCCTTGCGCGGTTCTCGATCTTCTATGTGCACCAGGGCTTTAGTTTGGATAGTTTATCTGTTGTGGACAATGGGGAAATAACCAGACTCTGTTGGCTCCCAAGGACTGTCGTGATTTGTACTTTTCTGTTAGCGGAAGCCCATTCATCCGTTTCTATTGCTGGTATTTCTCAGCAATAATACTGAGGATGTAATTATTAAGATGACTAGGTGAGTGTCAGTTGTCTTACAATGGGGTCCACACCGAGAGAAGACCTTGAATAAAAATGTTTGCTCATTCTCAAGGTGTCTCATGTACCGAGAGTCTTGTTGAAAGGTACAAGCACACGGCAGCAAGTTGTTGTGACAATATCCTGATGCAGAGCTTGCCACATCACACTGCGAAATGAGGTCTCATTTCGGTTAACGGATTGTAGGATAGAAAACAGTGTTAGGCTTTGTTATTCAGGTCAGTAGCTACAATATGCAAACACCCCTCACATTCCGTTGGTGCGTCACGGTTGGCTGATTGTGCTGCGTGACTTTTAATCATTTCATGACTGCTGACTTAAACCTCTTTCAAGCATCGTTGTCATTACAATACTTTCATTGGCTGTGCGTACATCTCCGTAACACAGACTGCTTTCCTGAATCTGCTATACTGGAAGCAATTTTTATTGTCTAATAGTTTCTCCTCTCTGATAGTGGCGAATAGGCGTGTTTGGTGAAACAGTTCTTAAGAATAAGAGGCCATCATCGGGACCACTGGCTAACCCCTCGCCTCCATATTCTGTGCTGAGCCTTTGTCTGGCCAGAGTACTCAGCCACGCGGGCGACCAAAAGTCCGGGTGACAGCGAGTTGATTCACAGAGTAATTATCACGCCACAACGGTGATGAAATTACGGCAAGTAATGACTCATTTGCGGACAGACGAGCAATCATAGTTCCGAATTCCGCCCCCGCACGATGAATGCGAAAACGGCTAATTATAGTATGTATGCGGTGGCGTGGGAACTGCGTCCTGTGAATACTGCATCCCTTGTGCCTCCACTGTGTTTATCTGCAGTTGTCTCTGAAGAGGAAGAGGAGGAAGAATAAGAAGAGGCGGTTTTAAAAAGACTTTTCCAATTCCCGAATAATTGTGAACCCGACATGCTGTTACACTTTCATTCAGGGTTTCAAAGCTACAAGCCGTATGTTTCCCTTGTACGGAAAGCCATGAATTTCTCTGCGGTATTAAGAGGAGACCAAATGGAGTTCATAAAATTAAGCAGTGGATTGGAGCCATATTGTTAACTTTATAAGCCACATTCGTAGATGCAGATAACTGACGTTTTGTGAACCGCCATTTCACGGTATTAAAAAATCTCACAATTAGAAACTTTTTTGAAACCGAGTTATACCTTTTTTTCGAGTATAAAATTGGAAGAAGATGTGAGTTTCTACTGAATGAGTAAAGGAATGAATACTTTCATGCATGTTTTCCATGAAATTAATTGAATATTCAAGGAAATCGAAAATCAATGAGAAAATTGCATGCTACTTAAGCAGTCATTTTTGCTGAGTAAAGTTCTTGCGTGCAGTCGGATATAAGTTCATTCCAAAACCGACACCCTGAGGTAACTGGATCATTATAGAATTATACTGCAGACTGATTAGTTTTACAGCCCTACTTAATTAATCTTTGGGAAACGAGAACGCACTTCGAAATTTCGGTTGGCATTTCATGAGTTAGTCAACCTACTGTACGTCCTGGGAATACCGCATCCCTTGTGCCTCCACTGTGTTTATCTGCAGCTGTCTCTGATGATGGACTCGAGTGAGAATCCGAAACGTCGGGGCAAACTCTTCCTGTTCCAGAGACCGCATCTTCTTGTTCTTGTTCTTGTTTTTCCTCCTCTTCTTCTTCTTCTTCTTCTTCTTTTTCTTCTTCCTCCCCTCCTTGCTACTCGTCTTCTTCCTCTTTTTCCTTTTTTTCTTTTTCTACCCCCTTTTCGCATTTTTAGCTTTCATCCCTCTTAGCTTGCCTAATTAGATTACTCTAAAAGCAACACCACATGGAAACATCAGGTAGCTATTTGTCCTCCTTTCCTTACTCCATTCCGAAGTGCCCACTGGAAGTATCTTGGTTTAACTTTTATAAATCTCGTATGCACGAGCGAGTCTATTTTCGGACTTTTATGGTTCTGTTAGCGAATTACTCCTCCTTCTGCCTGTTCTCTTCTAGTAATTTCTTTTCCCTCACCTACAACTGTCCTATCTGGATGTTCTCATCATTCACTGCTCACTTTTGTCAACAAAAGCTAGCTGATCATTGTTCATCATATATCCACATGGGGCGATTGTTCGCTCCACGCAACAGAGCGTGGGTGGATGCTCTCATCCTGCTCTCACCCCGGCAACTGGACGCCATTAAGTTGACCAGTTCATTAACGTTCTCGGGAGATGTGAGCCCCAGAACGAGCAGTGAGTCCCTAAAACAGGGAGATTTATGAGCTAATTGAGCAGGTTTACGCACTTAATCTTGTTTATGCTGATAGAAAGGGATAGACTAGAACAAAATAAAGCGACCTGCAACAACCAGTAGGCAGCGTACTTGTTTACAGCTTCTCCTTGAAAGCAAATTGTTTGTTAGAGTCAAAAAACAATCGCTTCCCATTAAGTGCAGACAGCGCGAGAAGTGCCACATTTTCTAGTGTACGCACAATGCTATAGGGGCCAGTCCTCTCTTCGAAAAACTAGGAACGTGTCTGCTCGTACAGAGGTGCCTTTAACTGCGGTCTGGTTAGTCATTCCTACGCATTTTACAAAACACAGTACGCATCACTTGGGGTTCGGTCAAACAGTAGGCTAAACAAAAGAGGATTTGGGGTGTGATTTAGGGAGAAAATCGAGAAAACCAACGCTGCATAGTCTCAGGAATGCATTGCCAGATCGCCCATTGTGCTGGATGAGAACAACCACTGTTGGCCTCACTAACAGTGACCTGACTGCGTTGCAATTTCGGTCGGATGTGGTTATGTTGTCCCAGCTGAAGTAAGCAAACCCCAGCCACCTGTAATACGTGACAGGTAGTAATAGAGGTTTTTACAGATGGGTCCGGAGAACGCATAGGCGACGAGGTCACGTAGTTGTATGCAAAAGAAAAGCTATTGGGAATGCGCAGTTGTACTTTGAGTGGCTGAGAAATAGTTGCCCTAACCCCTAACCCCGACCCCAGTAGTATTCTGTCCATCAGGTAGGGGGCTACATAACCACATCTTACCGCTAAAATACAATTACCGTGGATGAACGAGGACACACAATGCATGTTTTCGTGGTCATTAACATGCAGGAAACTCCGGTGACTGAAATCACTCTTAGGATGATTTTATAAGTTCCCAACAGATGTTGTGTGACGTCATTGGCGACTGGCGGAAAGCAAGATGGCACAGACGTCGAGGTTTCCCTTCAGATCTTCTAGCTTCTGATTTATGTTACTGGGCAACATTACGTCCGCCTCCAACGCATGTTCTTACGCGAACTTAGTGGTATGAACTGTTGAGCAAAACGGGTTAAGAGTAGAAATGGGAGTCAGTGTTTCATTGAGGGAAAAATATGTGGGTCAGGTATTCGCTACTAAGTGGTCTTTTTGTCACTTTATCGCAAAAAACGATTTTCTGTTAGTGCACTGAGGGAGAGGCTTTTTTCGGTGATCATTGGAGCTGCATTGTTGACGGGTGATTGAAAACCACCACTGGAAATGCACAAGACAGTTTCAGGCATTTCCAGTAAACTGAGTCGCAGTTTTGCAGTCGAACGAATTCTTTTCAGGGAATGGGAAAAAAGGTGAAGGGAAAGAAATGTGGTTTCGAAAAAAATGCGAGCAGAAAGTGGAACGAGACTGTTATATATGGCCGTATTGTGTGCGACATTGTTTCCGACAGATAAGCTGCTTACTGGGTGGGATTGACTTCTTTTTTGACGCGATTTTCTGTAAGTCCGGTTTCTCGTTGCAGGCGGGTGTGCGATGCATGTCGTCCTGTTTTGAATTCTCCTCTTACGAAAGCAAGAAAAAATGGTCGTCGATCATGCGTAATCGGGTTAAACGAATGACAATTCTGTGCCTCTCAATAGTAACGGAAAATGCAGTCGAGCACATAGGCTACAAGTTAACGAATTATGCTTCGAATCTGATTATGGGAAATCTCGGTAATCTAATTGGTCTCACGGTCAATCGGCTTACGTTGGTTTCAGATGCTTCGGATATCGGACATGGTTGGGAAAGATAATTTGAATTTAACTTGAAGGTGGCATAACCGAGCATGACTAATCCAGCAAGCACGGCTGATTAGGGGTAATTGGATATTTTTAGCTTATCAATAGACGTACACTGTGTGCTAAGCGGCAGTTAAGTATTTATAGTCCACGACAAACTTTTCGTGCCCCAGGAAACACATTTATACCACAAATAATCAGCTTTTAATTCATGCTTACTGAGTTGAACGATTTTCGCAGAGCTATTCACATAAAAACTCCTTAAATTACACTCATTTCCAGAGAAAGCAGTCCATTTTAGTGCTACAAGATACCAACCTAACAGCACAAGCGCTAGATAAAAGCCCAGACATGCGCGCAATATTCATTAATTGCCGACGGGAAGATGGAAGTATATTCAGTCAGGAAAGGACGCACACCGATCTATTGGCTTCACGAAGCAAACAAGCTCCGTATGGGTGGCAAAGGTTACGAACAGGCAACCACTTACCGGACCGAAGTCGGCCAAGTCATAATAGCAGCGAGGAGGGACGACAGAGAATGCGGGTAGATTGATACAGTACTGTTTCAGGCTTATTATGCCTTCATTCAGCCAATCATAACATTGACCACAAGCAGCTGCGACCAGAAACACAAACATGCGCACAGACGCACCTGGCGCATTTGATCCACCACTGGGGTCTACCAGATGGGTCATAAGCACTTCATCGAACCGAAGTTCATCAATGTTAGTCAGGGTTATGATTGGCTGAATGCAGTCACGATATGCCCGAAACAGTACTCTATCAGTCTACCCGCATTCTCTGTCGTCCCTCCTTGCTGCTATAGAAGTATATCTTAGTAAAGAAGATGATCACACGACCTCTGGGGCAGAAAGTATATTAGTCTGAGCTTTCGGTCTCGTACCAGAGGCCATCGTCAGAGACTGGGAGAATGCGACATCAAATTAGCAGTTTTTGTAGTCAAGTCATGAAGCGGGGGGATATGAGTGCGTAAGCTGAGTCCCACGTCGTCTCACGCCGACGTGACAGCGTGCACCTTTGGCTGGAAATTGGGTCTCGCATCTTGGCCGCAGGAACGGAGCGCGTGATAGCAGGGGGGTAGGTCAACGTGTCTGTTGATAGAGGAGGTGTCAGACACCCAGGCCTCCAACAGTTCTCGCCCTGTCCTACTGCTGATCCGCGCTACTATCCGCGTGCTCGCGAAGTGGAATTCGTGGCCTTCCTCCAGGGTGCGAGTAGTGACCCGAGACGACGGGTCGCCTCTCCGGACCGCCCGTTTATGCTCTGTTATTCGGGAGGTAAGTCGTTGTCCAGTCTGTCCTGTGTACAGTGCGTGACCTATCTCATGAAATGTTGGCTGAAATGTGGAAATGCGTTTTCGATTAGGAAGGATTACTTAATCGCGGTTGTGATACTGATTATCATAAGGCATACTCTTATAACATTTTGGACTCGACAGGATGTCGGCTTTTGAATGCACTTCTTTTCCATCTCCTGTAGAAAGCGTGCTCGGTAAAAAATGGCTACTTAATTAGCATGCATTTTTCCCATTGATTCTCGATGGTCTTGGAAATTCAAATATATTTTATAAAAACCACAAACAAAAATGTGCTTTTTTTAGTCAATCAATAGAGAATCACGTTTTCTTTATATTTTATACTTAAGTAAGGAGTATGATTAGGTTTTAAAGAAGTTTTCTAATTGCCGAAAAATTTGGAGCCTGATCATTTGTTGCATTAGCGCTTAGTGATTACACTCTACAAGGTGCATGCGTTCCGCGTAAAGAAAATCACATATTTTTCTATGTCATTAAAGTGATATCATACAGGGTTCATAAAATTTTGCAATGGATGCGGACCATGTTGTACATTTCATGAGGAGCAGTGGTAAACGGCCAGGTACGATGCTATGTGAATGGACATATCGAGGTCTTCAAAAGTCTCATAATTAGAAACTTTTTTAAAACCTAGTTATACTCCTTCCTTAAGTATAAAATATAAAGAAGACATGATTCTCTATTTATTGACTAAAAGAAAGCACATTTTTGTTTGTGGTTTCTATAAAATATATTTTAATTTCCAAGACCATCGAAAATCAATGGGAAAAATGCATGCTACTTAAGCAGTCATTTTTTACCGAGCACGTTTTCTACAGGAGATTGAAAAGAAGTGCATTTTAAAGCCGACATCCTGTTGAGTCCACAATGTTATAAGAGTATGCCTTAAGATAATCAGTATTACAACCGCGACCGAGTGATCCTTCCTAATCGAAAACGCATTTCAGAATTTCAGCCAACATTTCATGAGATAGGTCACGCACTGTAGTGTTGTAAGGTACCATTATAGTAGGGAAGGTGCTAACTAAAAGCTAGTATGATATCTTGTTACCCTAAAACATATTAGTATCTGCTTGTTGGCAGTTAATGAATATTGCAGGGTTATCACGTTGTGGCTAATGATTTTCGGCTCAGATATTCGTACATTAAATTTCCGTCTCCGCCTACAGACCTCAGTGTAAACTGATTTACTCCGAGTCAGTAGCTAATTTCTGAGGAAATTAAAGACTAACAGCAAACAGTCTATTGATTGTAGGCAACGTTGAGTGCGCAGAGGTGATTGCCTATCGTCTGTTAATTGGCCTTCAACTTATTTCTGCTCGAAAGCTCAAGGACAAATGATGTGCGTCCATTGAATCTGCTTGGGTTAAAGCTTGAAAATCACTTTACTGCGATTTCCTATCTTGGCTTATGTTAATCATTACCAGTATGCCTGTTGTTGCTTAAGGCGCCAAGATTTTCACAGATGGGTCAAGATAAATTATTCAAAATCTGCCAAAGCACCTATTAAATACGCCAGGATTGTCATGTTGTTTGTTTTTAAAAGTCGCCAGTTCTTTCCACCATTAGATATTTTTGTCTGTTTAAGTAGAATGAGATTGGAACATACCGCATGTCTGCCATTCTCAATCAGTCCTTCTTTACTCTAGCTGAAATGATCAAGAGGCCGGTGGATATGGAGACTAGCACGGAGCTCAGGGAGTATGAGGCGAAGATTGAGGAGCTTCGGACGTCGGAGAAACTACTGGCAGAATTGAATGAAACTTTGGAGACGAAACTTAAACGCACTGAGTCACTTCGTCTTCACAGGTATATCAATTCGTTGTCAATTTCAGTCTATAATAGATCATGGGATGCACAGTAGATGTGCTAACTCGTGAAGTGTTGACCGAAATTCTGAAACGTGCTTTAGACTCGAAAAGATTACTTAAGTGAGGTTGTAAAATTAATTATCATGCAGCAAAATCCTATAATTGTCCAGATACCTCAGGATGCCGGCTTTTTTCGGGACGCCTGCGAAAACTCATCCTGAAAAATGACCATTTAGGTAATATGAACTTTTCTTAGTGGTTTTCAATGCCCATATAAGTTCAAATTTATTTCCTAGAAAACATGCATTAAGATATTTACTTCCATGCTATTGTGGTAGAAGGTAATCTTTTGACTTAATACTTGAAAAGGGTATAATTCGGTTTTAAAAGTACCAAATTGTGAGATTTTAGAGACTGCGACATGCACGTTTACAAAATATCGTGTATCTGCATTTACTCATGTTGCTTGTGAAGTTTACAATATGAATCAGATCCAGTGTTAAATTTTATGGACCCAGTATATTCTCCTCTTGGTGCCGTACAGAAATATATGATTTTCTACACATGGAAAATATACAGCTTGTTGTTCCGAAATCCCGAATATAAATGCAACGACAGATCGGATTCAAAATTGTTCAGGAATGGAATGAATTATATCCTTTAAGCATAAAATTTGGAGAAGACGTAAGTTGTTACCAAATGAGCAAAAGTATGAATATTTTTATGCGTGTCTTTGATGAAATATATTTAAGTTTATAGGCGCATTGAACAACAGTGAGAAAAACTCATACTACTTAAGTAGTCCCTTCTTTACAGAGCGGCCGGAAAGAAGTTTGTTCAAAATACAGCATCCTAAAGTACTTGAATTATTATGGGATTATGCTGCATGTTGATTAATTTTACAACTTTATTTAAGTAGTTCTTTCAAGGCGAAAACATGTTTCATAATTTTTGTTGACATTTCACGAGTCAGTACATCTACTTTACTTTCTTGGGGTTTGGGGATAAAAATAGGAAGCTATTCAGCGCAAAAGACGCCTGTCTAACTGAAAAGATTAGACAGTCTTGAGAAGATGATACGCAATATAGGACGACCATTTAAGGGTTTGGAGGCTGGAAGACTTTGACGGTGAAATTAGGCAGATGAACTGTGTGAGTGTTCGTCGTTAGTGAATTAAGACTTCAAGTAGATGAAATAAGAGTTGACTAAGTGTGGCCGACTGCCAGAGCGGCATTTAACCCACGAAGCACCTGATCTGAAGTTGTACACAGGTTTAATTCTCTCAGGCTTGGCTAGCAGTGCATGTTTAGAAGTGAAATAGATTTTTGGAAGACACAATAAAGTGGAATAATCAGACCCTGACAATGAAGCCCTAGTTTTACGTAAAAAACCTTGCTGTGGTTAGTCATAATATGATCAAGAGGAGCATTTGCGCGAGTATTAAAGGCGACAAGATCATCGAAACCTAAAAGTCTAAGGAGACGTAAATTCACACGATTAAAATCACCGCATATGAGAATAAGCTAGTCACAGGATAATATAGCAAGTTTTGTGAGAGAAAGTCAAAAAAGCGGGCTAGTGCGCCTTCATGGGAAGAGGGGGAATGTAAATACCAACAAATATGATGCCTTTAAAATTACTTAACAAACGGGGCTTACATAAAACAGCGATGACATCTATCAGATCATCAGAGTAAGAAAAAAGGGATTTACAGTCTCTACATCAATTTTGATTAACGAAAACAGCAACCCTTCCAACTCTGCCACAAGATAAAGATTTTCTGTCTGTTCGAAATCAGTAGAAAGATGGGGGAGTAATAAGTTGCGAATCAATGTCACTGTTTAACCACGTCTCTTGAAGGCAAGCCACCTCAGTTCTACTGTGTTCATTTTTCGACAAAAGTAGCTCCAAATCATGGGCTTTGTTGGAAATAGAACGACAATATGTCGACAAGAAGTGCAACTGACGATGGAATTCCCTTCGAAAGGGTGCTAGCGTACTGTAGAGACGACCTCATAATCTTAGTTCGGACCAACAAGGGATGCAAAACAGTTCGATATATCGAAGGGAAATAGGCACAGAAACGCACAATTTGTTAAAATCCGAACGTGAATGGAGAACTACAAAAATGGCGGCTCAAATTCAAAAGCCCGCAAAAAAATCGCAAAAGACACTGTCGATTTAACGATTCTGTCAAATGGGCTGTTTAGCACAGGGAAGAAGTGGGGAACAGCGATAAAACGAATTGTTAGTTGGAATGACATCAGCCTGAAACAAATGTCTGGAATTAACTGAGAAAACAGAAGTCAGATATGGATGGACGGCTGAATGTTGTTTAAAAATTCACTTGTGGTAAATTATCGTCCAGGTTAGAACGTTCGCTCCGAACAAGCAAAATGTATAAAAGGCTGAGCTACAGATGGCAGATTTGCATCCAAAGTACGGACGGGAAGCCGCTATGATGTTATCAAACTGTCTCCTGTCTCACAAAGCTGCCAGATCGCTAAAATACCTCCAGATGAATATTTACTTCAAAAGTACACACGCATGGCTCTAACGCCCTATTGTAGACCCCTGATTCATGTGGCCCGACCAAAGCCACTCCAACAGCAAGGACCGACGTCTGTCTTGGTCTGAAAGCCCTCAGAGGTTAAATTACTTTTTTATATTATAGTCTTTCATTAACCTTCTGCACCACGGATCACTTACGTCAACGCTCTTTTGTCCTGCGGATCGCGTTCAGACCGCCGGAACTCTGTCCCCCACAAAAGTGCATAGCGAATGTCACCCACCTACGCCAGCTAAGTATAGAATGGATGTGTGTTGTCTATTTTGGCTAACCCGCTGACGTATAGACTACCCTGAGGCATATGCGCTGTTGACACCCCGACCGTCTGACTTAATGCGAGAGTAACGACTTTTTCTCTTCAAGAAAAACGGAATCATGGAGTGCGCTATGGCGAGGGACTATTGTAGTATTTTTTAAGTCGATGAGTAAAATTGCACATATATATAAATTTGTTTATTAAGCGCGAAGATTGTATTTTTGTCCTCCCTGGCTGCCATCGGAATGACTGTTTGTCTTCACTTTCTTTTAAGGGAACAAGAACTCCGAGAAATGGGTATCGCGCTGCGTCGAGACGGTGGTCTGACTGGAGTGTTTTCGCCTAAAGTATGAAGTGAACGTTTTAGTGTTCAAGTTATTGACTGGAGTTACTGAATTAAAAAAGACAAGTCGTCTTTAGAATTTTTACTCCCAGCGTGTGCATTTGATTATCAAGATACTGTCCTCTGCCTCCTATACTTATCAAGATATTGTCCTTTTTTTCTCTCTCTCCCCCTCCCCATAGACGCCTAATCTTGTAAATCTCAACGAGGATCCGGCTATGGCAGAGTGCCTAATCTACTACTTGAAGGATGGGCGTACCAGGTTAGTAGATACCACGTGAAGATATCCCACTTAATAGTAGAAGCACACCGTCGCTGGCAGCTTATCGCGCTGAAAAAATAGGTCATATACTTTCATTTGAAAAACGTTACTTTTATGATGGTTTTACGGTCTACGTGGGCTGAGATGGAATATAAAATTTAAAATATAAAATATAAAATATATATTATATGTATAATATATATAACTTCGAAAGAAAACAGCTCGTTGGGAAATATTAAACAAGTTTTATTGTAAATTTTCGAACTTGGTTCCCCAAGTCGTCTTCAGACGTGAAGTAAGTGTGCAACACAGTTAACATTTAAGCATGCCGAAAAATCGATTTTGCCTTGTTACTCCTGCTGGTGTGATGTTCTGATTGGCTAACGCCTTTTCCACTTTTCTTTGAGGCTGTTGTACACCGTATCCAATTCTACGTGTCGATTGATGCACGCGCTGTCAGAATGGATGGCCTCTAAAAATATAAATATAAAATTTAAAGTGCTCGCTATCAGTGCTGTTATTAATGAGGGGGCCTTGAGTGTCGGCAACACCTTTAGTGGAATACACTTCCAGTTTCCATATATCAGCGTCTTTGGGAATGGCATAGACGTTAGCACTACACTTACAGTCGCCTACGTGAAATGAGTAGTTGAATATAAAGGCGTATGTCTGGCGTACGTGGTGGAGTACATCTTCGAGTTAACTTAGATGTGCGCGCAAAAAACTTTCCTTTTGAACTACCTGATATTTTGCTGTAAGGTGCGTGTCTTTGTGCATATGGAAACTATTGAGGCTAAAACTGAGAGGCATTTGAAACCAGTAATTAGCCCCTATTCGTCAACACCTGTTCGAATTTATGTTTTTTAATTAGACAGTCCGACGTGATAAACAATTCGCAATCTGGGGCTAGTAAGGCACTAACCACATATCTGGGTTTAATAGCTGTGATTGGGTCACAAGGTCACTTCATTGGGAGTTTATACATAACAACCCGAAAGCTGAAAAACGGAGCCTGTTGTTCATCGACAAAAAACCTTTTTAGAACTTTATTTACGGCTCATCAGACAGTGAATGTGAAAAATAAAAGCAGTTTTATAATGCAAGTAGTTAAATTATTCGTCCACCGCTATCTTTCCCTATCCTATTGGCAAAATCGTTTCAGGCTCGGACACTTGCACGAGGCCGAAAATCTAGACATTGGTTTGATTGGACCCTTTATTCGCAAGGAACACTGCGAATTCATCCTGGAGAATGGTATGCCTCTGTGGTCTTTCTCTGCTTTTGGCAACCCCCCTAAGTTTTGTCTTCCAAACATCATAATCATTATATAAAAATATCCTTTCTCCCCTCTTTTTCTTCTCCTACGCACACTCCTGTCGTTTCTTCTACTCCTAAAATTATCAGTGCCTTCGTCCCTCTATGCTCTCCTCTATGCCTGACATCCCCGTTTCTCTCCTCATTTTTGTACCCTTCTTCGCCACTATCATCATCATCATCATCATCATCATCATCATCATCATCATCATCATCATCATCATCATCATCATCATCATCATCATCATCATCATCATCATCATCATCATCATCATCATCTTCATCATCATCATCATCATCATCATCATCATCATCAGCAGCAGCATCATCAGCATCATCAGCATAGCACAATCACTACCGCTCGCTGTGTTCCCTCCCGTGTCACTTCCTGCCTTCGCTCATCTCCCCTCTCTTTCTTCCACCAGATTCCTGCCCTAATTCTTCTTCTTCTTCTTCTCCACACGTTTCGTCTCTTAATTCTCGTCCTCCTTCGCACCATGGGTCGCCCTTCTCTCCACCCACCTAACGCAATGTCCGTCTTCTCGAATTCGTATTTCTACCTCAATGCTTTTTTTCCAGTCACAGTTAACGGCCGTTTAGATTCGTTTCGCCGGCTGCCTCGATATGCGTCTTCTTATCCTAATACATCTGAGATTTTCTTTTGCACGCCATGATCAGGATATAAAAATATCCTCCTTTTTTCCTGCTAAACTCGTGTCGTTTCTTCTACGCCTATAATTACCAGTATCTTCGCGCATCACTCTCTCTCTCTCCACTCCGCCTGGCGTTTCTCTCCCCATCTTCCTACCTTTCTTTGCCACC
>CACRXP010000443.1:460652-483805 GCA_902702965.1 Spirometra erinaceieuropaei | reverse complement strand
ACCACCGCCACCACAGTCACCATCACCACCACCACCATCATCATCACATCGCATTCGCTACCACTTACAGCATCCCCTTTCGTTCCACTCCCGCTTCTGCTTTCTTCCCTCACTCTCCTTATTTCTCCTGATCTCCGTCCTGCCTCTCCTGATTCTCGTCCTTCTTCACGCTATGTTTCACCATCCTCTTTATACCCGTAACGCAGTGTCCGTCTTTTGAAATTCGTTTTTCCCTCTTCAAGTTTTTTTATCAGCCAGATTTGACAATCGTTTAAGTTGAAGCACTATTTCCCCCGAATGAATTTAAAGCATGCAAGGATAGCAGAATTTAATGGTACCAGAAAATTTTGCGACGGCTTCTCAACTGCAGCCTGTCGTTGCATAACAAAATAACAAGTGAGAAAGGTACGGATTAGATTCACAATGGAAAAGGAGCAATGCAACAAGCTGTCTTTCCTGGATGTCCTCATGACTAGACAGGAAGATGGTTCAATAAGGCGATCTGTTTTCCACAAGGATACGTGGAAAGGTCAATAGCTGCATTTTTTGAGCTTCGTATCGATACAACGAAAACGAAATTCGGTTTATGCTCTATTCCAACGAGCAAGAAACATTTGCTCTATTGAAACGCTGGATGATGAAATTTCTTGCCTCAAAACAGCCCTGCTTAAAAGGGGATATGCAGCACGATTCATCGAAAAGTACAGCAGCCCTTTACGGCCAAAATTGACTGAGCAATCTGTTCCGTAAAAGCCTGTTTTAATATCCTTACCCTTAAAGGGTGACAGCATCTCTAATACCTTCAAGCGGCGATTGAGATGCGCTATTTAAAGAACTTACAACTCACCTGAACTCATCTTCTGCAGACCTACCAAGGCCATCGAAGTTCCACAGGCGAAGGATGCCTTGCCTTTGCACGCCACGTCAAATTGTGTTTACGAAATTACATGCACTTGTGGATGCAAGTAACTTGGGCGAACGCAAAAGCAACTGGCAGCCAGAGCAGCTGAGCACCTGCTTAAATGGCTTCTAAAGCAGGAGAATAAGACTCCACGGTCTTCTGTTACAAAACATCTCCTTGATATTGGTCATTCGGCTGACCTTAAAACGTCTTTTCGAGTATTAGTTCGAACACGAACTACTCGGTTATTGCGCTACCTGGAGACAGCCTATATACGGCGAGAGAAACCCGACCAATGTAAACAGTTAGCCCACGTGGTCAACCTCAGCTTGCGCTGGTAGACCCGAACGCCTTTTGATTTTCGAAATCCCTTGGCATGCTTACTTCCCATTTTCAGTCCTACGTTGCATTTTGAAGTTATCATTTAATTGACTAGTCTACGCGCAGTATACGTTGACCTTGCTGATTTACATTGATTTTCTCTGTCGAAATTCAAACCTCTGTACATTCCTCACTTGTTATTTTGTTATGCAATGACAGGCTGCAGTTGAGAAGCCGTCGCGAAATTTTCTGGTACCATTAAATTCTGCTGTCTTTGCTTGCTTTAAAATCGTTTAAGTTTCTTTCATCACTTTTTTCAAAATGTGCCTTGCAATCCTGTAAGCTGCTGTTAACGGATCTCTCCATTTCTAATAATATTTTGTTTAAGTTATCTGTCACACTAGTCTTTTCCGCTTGTTGTGGCCTTTTTAGGCATCGTTTTTGTTGACACACTCCTTTGGCTATCAAAATATCCCCTCTCTTCTCCAGATCATCTGGGGTTTTGAGCTTAGACATAGGGTAGCCTATCTCTTATTGGGCTGGAAGCTGTACGGGAGTCCGGTTTTCACTAATACCACCGTCTGACTTGGATGATTAGCATGTACCTATGTTATTTGCCTTTCACTCTGCGTTGTAAAATGATAGTCTCGTAAGTTATGACCTCTTTAATAACTAGCAGTTAGCCAAGTAATTAGATCACGTGATTTGACAAGCTTTCCTCATCATATAAATTACAAAAGGCATCTACAATCAGTACAAATAGATATGGTGAGTACGAGGCCCCGCTACCAGTTATTGCCCTAGATAGAGAAACAAAAAGCTGGAAAATATAAAGGACAGAGATGCCAGTCACACTGCTTTTATTGTTATACTGTTTGAAAATCGGTTAGATTGGACTATGAAGTTCTGGGAGGTAGAGTTCTCGTTCATTGTCTATGCTCAAACCCTATTTCTGTTGCGTCGAAGGGATATTGCCTTTCAGTGGGTTAACTTTCTATTAGAACTACCAAAGATAGCCTACGACCCCTCAACCTGCCTTGAATTTAGCGATAATTTCCCTTCATTTTTATTTGTGGCAGAATGCTATGTAGGACTTGAAGGAAGCTTGCCGTTCAAAAATTCAGAGAGGGGCTCATTTTTCACTTATTCTCAAATGGCAGCTTCATGTCAAACAACGGCGCCTTGATGCTTCTTTGTATCTTGAATTCTGCCCTGCACTACCGCACGCTTCAAATTTTCCGCAAAGTAGACTAACGTATGCAGAAGGTCAGTAGTTGTGATCACGTGACTGAATCACTCATTTCCCTAAAAATAAACCTCGCTACCGCGCATTTGCGTCACTACCGTCTACTGTCAGCATACATTAAAGCAGAATTCGGGAAATGGCGTGGGTGGCATTTTATTTTTCTTATTTTAGAAAGTGTTACACTTTCCATTCGTTGCGCGAAAAAAGGATGACTTTGACTCTAGAATGCCCGTTAACATGTGTATGCTTAAAAGCCAGCTGGCGCTTTAAGTTCCCTTAAGGCCTCAATTATGCATGCCACTTAATTCATAGCCTGCAATTTACTTCTACTCCATACGTTCCCATAAGGACGCTGTATACCGTTAATATTATTGTAAAATAAAACAGGATCATAAAGCACACTTTGGGAGACCGACTAATAGGCCTAGGGATGACAGGCCAACTGGGTATTCATGTTAGCACGTCAAACATTCCCAGCCCTCCAAAGATCCGACAAAAAAACCAAAATACACATTTTCTTGAAAGATAAAACGTTGAAAAGCCCAAATGTACTATATACAGTGCGCAGAGAAAGAGTTTGTTGCATAAGTGTCACACTGGACATGAGTGAATTGCTACAGACATCGACAGAAGTCGTGATTTCGGTGTTTTAGGTCACATAATCTAATGTGCCCTCAACAATGCTTTCGAGATTAAGAATAGGATAGCGCAATAATTCTGAGTCTTATGAGACTTGTTTTGGATAGAAAAATAGTACATAATTTTTTTTCATAAAAGCAGCGATTTACTGCACATTTAATTTATGCAGGTGACTGACAAGATACTTATTTAAATGTCTCCATCTTTTCATGTACCAGTTAATGGGGAATTGAGCACAGCGCTGATTTATAGGATAGAATAGGATACAGCAATAATTCCGAGTCTTATGATGCTCATTTTGGATGGCAAACTGGTACCTAGCTTTTTTCATAAGAGCATGCATTTTTATCTTTGATTTACGATGTCCGTAAAGACTCAATTATGTTTCATAGAAAAGTGCATAAAAATACTCATTCTTTTGCTCATTCGGTAGATAATTACGTCTTCTATTTTTTACTCGAAGAAGGGACATAATTCGGTTTTAAAAAAGTCCTCCGATTCGCGAATAATATTGAACCCGCTCTACCGTTACACTTGAATTCAGGGTTTCCAAACCACAAGCCGTATATCTTCCGAGTATGAGAAACCATACATTTCTCTACGATACTAATGGGGGACCATATAGGGTTCATAAAATTAGGCAGTGGATTTGATCCATATTGTTAACTTTACAAGCCACATTGATAAATACAGAGACATGACGATTTATGAATGGCCATTGCACGCTATTCAAAAGTCCCACAATTAGAAACTTTTTTAAAAGCAAACTATGTCTCTTCTTCGAGTATAAAATTAGAAGAAGACGTAATTTTCTACCGAATGAGTAAAAGAATGAATATCTTTATCCATGTTTTCTATGAAACATAATTGAGTCTTTAAGGACATCGAAAATCAAAGAGAAAAATGCATGCTATTTAAGTAATATTTTTTTACAGAGTATAGTTTTTGCATGCAGCCGGAAGAAAGTTCATTCGAAAGCCGGCATCCTGAGGTAACTGCAGCATTATAGAATTATGTTGCAGACTGATTAGTTTCATCATCCTACTTAATTAATCTCTTCGAGAAGTATTTCGGAGTTTCGGTTGACATTTCATGAGTTAGCCCACCTACTGTAGCTATCTATGTGCCAACAACCATATTCCAGTGGTTGTATTGCGTTTCTTAAGTAGACACCCTGCACGCCATCCACGGCATCCCATGGGGGAGTGGCACAAAGCAAATTTAGGCTGCGTTTCTGAAAACAGTAATTTTGCCCTCTGTCACGCGTTTGCATCTAATAGCCAGTGGCGGACCTAAAACGTGTCATTGAGCTGATTATCATTTTCTCCTCGTCTAACCCTTTTTTCAGGTTGGAAACATTCCGTTACTAAGCCCTTTGACACTGTTTCAGTCTTCAAAACATCTTTCTCACAGCGGTGATTTCCCCGTTTCTTTCCACGCAAATCCGCCTCAGTTTCTTTCTGACGCCTTTTGGCCAGGTAGTCCACCGGTACTTTGACAGGAGACGCGATTGAATTGCTTCAAGTCTTTGTGGCAAGTGCGAAAAATCTGCTTGCCGTGCAGAACGCTCAATTAATCCCATTTATGGCATTTCTTATACATATGCGATCGCTGGTCCTAAAAAGGTGGAATTGTAGAGCAAGTAGGTAAACGGAGTCTTAGAACTGGACTGAATGTGACATGTATCTTAACATTGCTGTCTTTTTAACGTATCGGACAGACTGTTATTCATAAATCATTAGAAGAGCTAGGCAAGCATGTTTGCAAGATTCATCACAAGTATTTTCATTAGTATTTGTGCTTCTCCGGACTACGCAGATATAAAAGCGGCTAAAATCGATCGGTGAGTTTAAAGAGCTCAATTAATTCCATTTCTGGCATTTCTTATACATATGCGATCGCAGATCCTAAAAAGGTGGAATTGTAGAGCAAGTAGGTAAAGGGAGTCTTAGAACTGAACTGAAAGTGAGATTTTCCCATCATTGCTGTCTTTTTAACGTATCGAACAGACTGTTATTATTGCAGCCAATGGTTATCCCAGGCATTTCATCGAGAGAAGCAGACGTTGGGCGCTCAGACAACGGCCAAATGAGCAGCAACCCGAAGTCTGGAGGGCCATTCCTTACGTTAAAGGGGTCTCTGAAGCGGTCTCGCGACTGTTACAACCCACCATAGTAGGCATAGCCCATCGACCACAAGCAACAATCCGACGTCGCCTGATGCAACCTAAAGACCCATTGCCACCCGCTGAAACCTCAGCAGTCATCTACAAAATAAATTGCAATGAGGGTGACTGCAACTATGTGGGCGAAACTGGGCGGAAATTGCAAACTCGCCTACAAGAACACAAATCGGCCACTCGGAGGTTAGACCCTAACTCTCAACTAGCAACACACGTTGGGGAAACGGGGCATACTTTTGACCTCCAGAGGGCTACCATCTTAGGCCGAGGCAACACAAAAACAGAACGGCTAACTCTCGAGGCGTGGTTTTCCGATGCCCATTCTATCAACAGGCATCTGGACCTTCCTGCAGCTTACAAAGTCCTACGTCATCACAACCGTAGAGCTCAGGACCAAACAACCACACCGGACTTAAGAAGACAGCACGAAGACAGTCCGACGGCGAGTTTACTCGGTGAGGAAGAACAAGAACCGCCAGACCGACCGCCCGACTAAAGTCCAATCAGCTCCCCTCGACGGAGTGGTGACTCATAAAGCGCACAGGCAAAAACGCCCGTGAACCATTTCCTGAGAGGCCGACGCAGCGTGAGGAGAGAGAAAAATCGATCAGCATGAGGCCGGCCAACACAGCTTGCCACTTTAAGTTAACTTTCTGATCGATTAGGTGCAGTTTACGCTTTGACAATGAAGAGCCGACCCAGCTCCTTGAAACGTCAGCAGTTAAATAAACCTGTTCCGGAGGGCCAATTTTCTTCTTCTAATCATTAGAAGAGCTAGGCGACCATGTTTTCAAGATTCCTCACAAGTATTTTCATTAGTATTTGTGCTTCTCCGGACTACGCAGATATAAAAGCGGCTAAAACTGATCGGTGAGTTTAAAGAGTTGCAATCTTCGCTGCCGCCAGCGGAGAGGTAGAGCTGGCATAACTGCGCAGTTCCAAACAAAACGATCCTTTCGAATAACCTCGTTTTTGCTGCTGGCTGGCGACTGTATTCTCAATTTGTTGGGCGGATATTTTTAGCAGTACCCAGTGTGAAGTCTTTGCTTCGCTATCAACGATCGGGAATGATTTTTGATGCCTACGGAATGCGGCTTTCATTTGCCTTGAGTTTTCGTGCTCGAGAAGACAAAACTATCGATCGCAGTTTCAGCACTTCCCGTGAATTCCTGGCTGGGATATTTAACCTTCTCCTGAATCATTTATATCTTGAATAGTTGAATAAATGCTTCTGCTAACTCAAAAAACGGTATAGATTGGCTGAACCAATTGTCCACATGAGTGTTATTATACTGCTTGCATTTTCATCTTCCATCTCTTTCATGAAACCTAGATACGGTGTTCATGGAACCGATCGGTGATGCGGAATGCTACGTCAATGGATCCCGTATCACACAACGCCAGATGGTCCAACCAGGCGCGAGAATTATTTTGGGCAAAAATCATGTTTTCCGTCTGAATAATCCGCTTCAGCGTAAGTTGCTTCAAAAAAGAATTCGCCAAATTTTGCTATGCTGGACTTTCCTAATGACGCCTCATGCTGCCCGGTTGTTAAGGCACGAATAATAGCGCTGGCACATGCAACTCTACAATTAAACTTTTAGAGGCTTATAAAACCAGAAGTTCTTGAGTGCCTGCTAAACTGAGAAACGCAGTTTGACTGGGGTGTTTGTAGGCCAAAGGCTTAATAAACAAGTGCCTCTGGATGGAACCTCAGGCAACTTCAAACCCGGGCTAGGGTGAGGCCGGCTTACGAAGATCTTATTTCGTAGCCGTACCTGTTAGGGGTTAGAGTTAAGGATTAAGGGTTAGGGGTCATGATTAGGGGGTTAAGTTTGTGGGTTATGGCTAGGGTAGGAATTTGGGGTTCAGGCTAGAGTTAAGGCTAGGGGCCAGAAGTTATAGTCTAGGGGTTAGGGTTAGGAGTTAGGGGTTAAGGTTGTGGTGGGGTTTGGAGGTAGGGTTAGGAGTTAAGGCTGGGGGTTGGGGTCAGGGTTGGAGTTTGGGGTTAGGGGCAAGGGCTGAAGACTAGGGATTGGGGTTAGAGGTAAGGAGTTAAAGGTCAGGGATTATGGTTAGGGGCTAGGTTGTGGCTTGTCTACTTCACGTACGGCTATGAAATATGATCCGACCGGCAAGTACTCCAGAACTGGTTATTCCGATCTACCCTTCTTAAGTCCGTGGGATCCTCGGTCCAGCGCAGTACTACAGATGACCTCCCGCTAGAATTCAGTGGTTTTCCATTCCCGTGTCTCAACTTCTACCCTTCCCGGAATGTACAGCAAGATCACTTGTAGCACGCGAAAGGTTCATATGCCCGTGTCTGACACACGAAGCACCTCAGAATGAAAGTATCCACAATTACTACTACGCCTGTTAAAATTACTAATAGTACGAAAGTGATAAATGTTGGCCACCTACTGAGATCAAAAATAGTAAGAAGAGGACAAGTTGTTGACCTAGCAACTCCACGTCGTTACTTGAGAATAGGTCAGTGAACCGTCAGAGATTGCACCTCCAGTCTACTCATCAAACCGGGACTTTTACAACAGACGCATTTGCCTGAGTACACAGGGTTACTCTTGTGGAAGCTAATGATAATAGCTAGATCGCTACCAGAATAGAGCACTGCAAATCAAACCCTTTACTTGACATACGTTTGCCGCTCAAATTTCCTATTCCTGCGACCCACGATATCGAAGGAAGGCGTTTCTACGTAAATTATATAATGTCAACATAGGGGCTTGAAATTAAGTTCTCACTAGGGCTTTAAAAACGGAGTGCTTTGGCTTTCCTTTGCCGGGTATTCGTACGTCCCCAACCAAAGCAGATGACGGTGGCTCAGAGGACTGCTGCCGACAATTTCCATAACAAATTCTCAATAAGGTCGCGTCACTATGCTTCCGGCGCCTGAGCTACCTATTATCTCTTGTACGGGAGCAGTTTCAGATGCACCTATCACCCTGGATGGGCTGCCGTCACTCTCTACGAGAGCATCAGATGTTGTGAACAGTATTTCATATCAGCTGTGCCTGTTGCATAAAGTGGAGCCTCATTTTTGGCTTGCCCAGACAGGGTTCGGCTAAATCGCAGTTGGTAGCCAGGAATGGGGAAACGGACGGCGACCTTAACCCTAATCCTAACCTTAATCCTAACCCCAACCCTAACCTCAACCTTAAACGTTAACCCTAACTGCAACCCTAACCGAAATCGTAAACGTACCCGTAGCCCTTAGACCTAGCGGTAACTGAAGAACCTAGCCGCAATACTGAAACCTAATTCTACGCTCAAACCCTAACCGTAACCCGAAAACCTAAGCCTAAAGGCATAACCCTAACCCGAAAATCGGAAATCATTAATCGTTAGCCTAATCCTAACCTCAAACGTACAACGGAAGCCAAATGGGTCAGATGTGATAAAAGAGCACTACAAAATAGCCCCAGTAAGCAACCCCCCCCCCCCCCGGCCACCTGTAATACGGGTCCTGGCTACCAACTGCGATCTAGCCCAGGGTTCAGCTGAACGGACGAGACAGTTGCGTTCGTCTGTAGATTTAGGTTGCTTCACGTTACGGCATATCCTTCCTTTTGTCAATACAGTTCTGAGAAAGACGGTTAATGACCCACAGCTACTATTACCTAAATGCGACTCCTTTCTAAACGATCTAACGAGAAATGGGCTGCAGTTCTGACCGAGCATTAGCTATAACTGCATCCTGGAATTATTAAATAGTTTCATTCACTAATGCATCTGCGGGTTCACAGGGATCACTATGTGTAGTATGAGCCTAGGGTATACATGCATGTCGCCTTCATTGTACTGGCTGTTTCCAAAGCCATCTTGCGAACTTTCGCCAGCTCTTGTCCATGCTCATGTCCCGACGAGCGGATGAATGAAGGACGGTGGGTGCTATTGGCCTAGATCATCCAATTTTTAACTCTAAAGCTCTAGAACATCCCTGCGCGTGACGTGCTGGTCGGGGATTGGCTGCTTTTTGCGCGAGAACCCGTGCATTGAAAAATCTCGAATGCTCCGCTTGGCGCTCACTGGGCCGCACGCGTGCGCAAAGGCGTCACGCTTGCTCGCCGATGCGTCGCGCACGCTGATTGGTTAGCCGACTTCACGCGTTCATTTTGCAGCTTGCCGCGGTCTGCTGTGCCATGCGTGGTGACGACTTGCTTCCGTCTTAGGGCATGACTCGTTCCCCACGAAGAATACGGCCAATGGGAAGAGAGGAAGTAGGAAAAAATGCCCCTGGCTGGACAGGAGGCGTCTGCCGTGTGCCATACTTCCTGCATAGCCTTCCAAGTCAGTTACAGCTCGCGGTAATTGGCTTCAATAACATGCATCTTATAGATTGGGAGTCCCGCCCTGGTGTTCTTGCGTCTATTTGCTAGTCTACGTAAACGGACTTCGAAATTCACCCGAGCGTTCCAAACGAGCATACCTCCAGCTGATTAAAACTGCCTTGTGGTTACTTCCCCTGAAATAGTGTTTCAGACCATCTGTGTTGCAGGTGGTTTTGGGTTACGTAATCTGCCCACGGCGTAATTAATTGAGATGATTAAAAATCAAATATCCTCCTCCAAAATTTTGGTGACACCTACGGCCTGCTATGTCTTGGCATCTACACGCTGGGTTGCTTTTAAGTAGAAGCAGATGATCGTGCACAGTAGTAAGCATGCCTTCTCGTCTTCTGTACGAGTCCTTGACGCTACATTTGGTTAATTCAAATACTGCTGCGCCATAATATAATAATAATAATAATAATAATAATAATATAAACGTAACAAATATAACATAATAATACGTATGCAAGCCTAAGAGAAGACCAGTCTATCTCCATCTACCCGCTCTCTACACACCAATGATGAAAAATGCGGCTGGTTGTGATGTTTGGAGTGACGTAGAAAGTCTCGCACGCACATACCGCAGTAATGGGGGATACAGGAAGATTGACCACAACTCGACCGACGCATGCTGGAAGCCGCTGTCGTTCCATTTTTTGGTTCAGACCAATAGGCAACATTCTGGTCGGACCAGCTCAACCGAAAATAAACTAATTTTATTATTTTGAAAGAGTATTTTCTCAAGATCAAAAGAGCTCTAGGACGTCTCCTATCGCCAAATTTCACCATCAGACATGACGGACTCGATCTGCCAAAAATGCGACGTGATGGGTACCTGCTGCCGCCTGATACCAGCGCGCGTTCGCTGACGTTTTAATTCATTGGAAGTGCGCGTAGATGCGCTATGGGCAACGCCAAGGACGTTCCCCGTTGACCAATCAGAAGGCGGAACGTGCGTCGGACAGCAACAAAAGTTTTGCTAGGCGCAATTAAAAATCTGAAGTAAATGCATTAGTGTTTGCCAATTAAAAATCCGACTTGCGATTTTAGCTTCCATGAAGTTTGAGCATCCACTGCAGACGATTCTGTTGTCTCCGGGTGCTTCAGTGAGAATAAATTTTTGCGGTGGCTTAGTCCATGGATGCAGGCGAGGGTGGCTTGAAGAACGACTGGCCAGATAGGGGCGAAGGCCTGTCTGGATGAAGATAACTCAAATAAACATGACTCGGCGGCCAATCTGGGGTTTTTAAGTGCCACAAATGTTTTCTCCGAATGCGAGAGACCTTTCCGGTCCCCCGCTGCTCATACATGCAGTCTTCTGATACATTCAGAGTTTTCGAGTCTTTAGTTTCCACTCGCTTGGTCAGAAGACATAAGTTTATATGTGGCTTGCAGTTGTCTACTTTGGTACACTCGTTGGTATCATTTGGCAAAATTTGCAGGAAACTTCAAATGAGATTCATACCATCCTGAGTTTTGGTTTTTGAGAAACTTTAAAGCACTAGAATTGAGACCATAACGGAATTGCCTTTTAAAACTCAACCGTGTTTCTGACCCTTAGGTCGCGAACGTCGACCGCCTGCTACTGATGACATGACTGGTATGTTACGTATTCCGATAATGGTTTCTAGTATACCGGACATTTAAAACCGGAAGCAAGTAATACGTGGGGACACTTATCGGCACCTCCAAATAACGTCCCAATAAAAATGGACATTTTCTAGACATCTGTCGCAGAAGTGAGCTTTACATAGTTTATTAAGTCTAGATGGCCAAAGAACATTTACCCATTCATTGTGGGTTTAGTCTCGGAAATTGCTCGCATGGCAAACAGCATTGAATCACTTGGAAACGAATGTGAACTGTGTTGGTCCACGATATGTGGAGTGTACTATGATCTTCTTTTACTTTGGATGGAGTCAGATTTAAATGGATATGTTCTAAGCAAAGCAGTTTGTCTGCACTCTGATCACACTGCTTTGGTGTTATTTAAAATACACCCAACAATTTCCGGCTTCTGAACTTACAGTAGATGTGCTAACTCGCGAAATGTTAACCGAAATTCCCGAATGCGTTTTCGACTCAAAAACGTTACTTCACTTTGCTTGTACTACTGATCACCATGCAACATAATCCCATGATAATTCAGTTACTTCAGGATGCCGACTTTGAGCAGACTTCTTTTCGGCAGCCTGCTAAAACCACAGTCTGTAAAAAAATAACCACTTAAGCATGATGAGCTTTTTTCATCGACTTCCAATGCCCTTGTATATTCAAATATATCTTATAGCAAGCACGCACAAGAATACTAATTCTTTAAATCATTAGGTATAAAATCATGTCTTCTTCAAATCTTATAACTGAACGAGCGGTATTATTCGGTTTTAGGACACTTTTACCAATTCCCGAATAATTTTGAACCCGGCATGTAGTTACACTTGTATTCAGGGTTCCCAAACTACAACCTGCATATTTTCCGTGTGCGGAAAATCATACATTTCTAAATGCCGCCATGAAGAGGCGACCATACAGGGTTCATAAAATTTTGTAGTGGAGTTGAGCCATTGTGCAAATTTTACGGGCAACATTAGTAAATGCAGGGACACGATGTTTTAAGAAAGGAAATTTCACGGTCTTACAAGTCTTACAATTTGATACTTTAAAACCAAATTATACCTTTTCTTCAAGTAGTAAATTTGAAGAGAACGTAGTTTTCTACTAAATGAATAAAAGAATAAATATTTTTGTGTATGTTTTCTGTGAAATATAGTTGCATTTGTAAGCACATCGAAAATCAATGGGAAAAATTCATACTACATAAATAGTCATTTTTCGGGGGTGTGGTTTTTGCAGGCGGCTGGAAAGAAGTTCGTTGAAAAGTCGGCATCTCGAAGTAACTGAAATATCATTGGATTATACCGCATGGTAATTAAAATGACTACCCGACTAAAGTAACTTTTTTTCGAGTCGAAAACGTGTTTCAACACTTAAGCGCGATGAGCTTTTTTCCTCGACTTCCGATGCCCTTATATATTCAAATATATCTTATAGCAAGCATGCAAAAGAATATTAATTTTTTAAATCATTAGTTATAAAATCATGTATTCTTCAAAGCTTATAATTGAACGAGCGGTATTATTCGGTTTTAGGACACTTTTACCAATTCCCGAATAATTTTGAATCTGGCCTGCGGTTACACTTGTATTGAGGGTTTCCAAACTACAACTTGCATATTTTCCGTATGCTGAAAATCATACATTTCTAAATGGCACTATGAAGAGGCGACCATATAGGGCTCAAACAATTTAGCAGTGGAGTTGAGCCATCGTGTAAACTTTACAAGCAACATTAGTAAATTTTGTGACACGATGTTTTATGAGCGGGCATTTCACGGTCTTAAAAAAGCTCATAATTAAGAACTTTTTAACACCGAATTATACCCCTCGTTCAAGTATAAAACTTGAAGAAGACATAATTTTCTACCAAATGATTTAAAGAATTAATAGTCTTGTGCATGTTTGCTAGGAGATCTACTTGAATATATAAGGCCAGCGGAAGTCGATGAAAAAATCTCATCATACTTAAGTGATTATCTTTACAGTTTGTGGTTTTAGCAGGTTGCCAGAAAGAAGTCTGTTCAAAAGTCGACATCCTGAAGTAACTGAATTATTATAGGACTATGTTGTACGGTGATAAATAATATTAAAACACTGTTTAGGTAACGTTTTAGAGTCGAAAACGAATTTCGGAATTTAGGTTAGCATTTCATGAGTAAACACATCTACTGCACTAACTTTGTGAGTTTTGCATTGGAAATTGCCTCAACCGTTCTTCTCTTTTTGGCTCTTTGTGGCTACTGAATGGATTATTGTACCGCAAACACTTCCTAGCATGTAAGCATATTTGACTAATCAGCTGAGGCGTTTAGAGTGCGGTACCGTCAGCAGGTTTTCGGATTCGTCTGAGAAGAGCTATAAAACTTTTTATGAAGCCACCTACGCAATCCTCTCATTTGATCAGTTGGAGGGGGAGGGGTAGAGAGGGGAGAGCATTCATCCCAACTTTGTTACACCTTTGTACAGACCTCGAAGTCGACAGAGTGACGTAAGGAACTCCCTGGGGAACCCCTCCCCCCTCGTGCTTCGGCCCTTCTAACAGACTGCTTCTTTTTGTGCCTCTGGCAGTCAGCCTCACAGAGCCAGTCGACTGGACTTATGCGATCTCTGAACTGCTGGAGAAACAGGGCGTAGATCTGCGCAAGGAGATGGATGAACGCCTGTGCCAGCTGGAAGAACAGTATCGCCGGGAGCGCGCGGAGACAGAGCAACGCTTCGATCAACAGCGCAAGGTAATGCACTGGCAAATGACTCATTAATCAGCAACCGGTGACGGAACAGTTTTGTGCACAGAAGGTAGGGGAGACTGAAGTGGCCGTTTCTGGCTCATTGACCGTCGCCAGCTGGCCACACGCCGTCACTCGGGGTTTTAACGCTAGCGGTCAGCAGTCAGCGGTTTTAAAATTGAGCTCCGCACATGAGCCGTGTCAGTAGAGAGCTAGAAGATGGAAATTTACGCAGGAGTGGTCAATTTGGACCAGTAATTCTCGTTTATGTGCTTTCGTTGCAGTTCGCAGTCAAGTTCTATGCCTTTCTTGCGTCGTAGCTGTCGGGAGAGCTTAATACGGAAAAGCCCAGTTGATTTTTTAACAGTGCCATATTTCGGGAGAGATATATCTCGTTAGAATTTAAAAATGAAACGGGTTCCGTAGAAATGAAATTGAAAGTTGGTCATTTTTGTCGGGATGAGGGCATGTCACGGTGATCTCGCCTACTGTCAGCAAATGGTATATGCGCTAATGCGAGTGGCGCGATGAGGCGTCCGCGTGTGCGTACATCCGTGTGTGTGTGTGTGTGTGTGTGTGTGTGTGTGTGTGTGTGTGTGTGTGTGTGTGTGTGTGTTGGCCTCTGCGGAGATTTCATTTTGACATTCGAGGGGTGATGGTCTAGGCAAGGTGCAGGACTGCGTGACGATGCTAAGGCAAACTTCCCAATGGCAATTCAACATATTCCTCATCAAAATAAGTCTGACATAGTCGAACCTATTACGATGCTCTAAAGGTTTTTTAACCGAGGGGGATTTCTCGGCCGTACGAGGGTTAGACTGCAATGCGCCGCGCTCTTAAGGTGACGTTTAAAGCCTTACCACCTACTTGGGGTCCAAGATCTACCTGGTGAAAGCCTGGCATGTGTTAAAATAGGAGAGGTTGTGTGTGGTCCGCGTAGAGGGATTGCTTGCGCTCCCGCTGGGCATTCAGGCCGTGGGCATGGCTGCCCAGTCATCATCCTCGTCTTTCTGGCTCGTTGTAGTGCGGTTGTTAATTGTTAAGATCCTGGTCAGATATTTGTAGTGGACCAGGGGATTTGGGGGTACGCCCACGTGCAGGTTCTCGCCGTGCCGGCCACCTGTATTCTACTCCCTCCGATCTTCTCGACTCTGTCTTGACACCGGACCCCGGTGGGGAAGAGAGAGTGCGGTAGGTGCTGCGCAAGTCAGCACTCACTACAAACTTGCTCACGCGCAAGTCACCGTGACTGCATCCCCTTGCTGTGGAGCACACCGTGGACATAGTCGGAGACGACGGTCGGACTGTCCGAGATTTTACTTATGTGCATTTTTTTCAGCTACGAAGTCAACTTCGTAGTTGCTGGGAAATCAGTATGTTTGATTCACTGAATCATGTCTGCCTGCGCGCTTTGCAGACCGGGCAACTACATCCACGTGCATATTTGATCAAGGTTATTCGACCGTAGAATTGAGATGGTTCCATTTGGCAAAGTAGCCTGGACGACCTGAGGAAATGATAACTTTGGTGAGGCCAACAATTCTCCCCTTTCTCTTAACGGAGTAAACGAGTGGCAGACCCACCTGATGTTGAAACGGCCAATTCAGTATCTGTTATATCCCCCAATTAGTATGACGCCAGTTCTGTGCGGAATAGAAGACAGACAGGATAGGATAGAACAGCTTTACTGCGTCAGTCACCCTGTGTACATCAACTCTAAATCCTTCCGTCCGTGGCTTCGTATTTAAGGGTTCAGCCTTCGTCTGGTTTGCGTGTTCCTATTGGTCCAGTCCGGAGCGCCCGCATGGGCAGGCCCCCGCCTGTTGCTGACCCCTGGAGGTCGCGCATGACTCAGCGGCGTGCTAATGCCTGGCTCGCATGCGGGCTTCCTAGGCGAGGCTGTGCGGCAAGTTTGCGGTTCTTTGTCAGGCGTGACCTCCGGACGACAGGAACGGTGCGTCGTATTCTGGGCCGTCCTAACAGTATCATTTCCAGCTAAGTTGATAACGCATAGTCTCTGCGGATGGGGTCAGTGTTGGAGGCGAAAGTCCGCGTTCTAGGCGAATGTATATGTAAAGAAGATCAATCGAGCACCAAAACAGCTTATTAATTACTCTTAGCTCTCGAATACGGGCAGGAGTAAATCGTCAGGGGGGGGGGAGTAACAACAACAGAACGAGAGACAAGTATAGGGCGCGATAATCAGCCCCCGATCGATGGCGCCAGGCCGGAGGTGACTGCACCAACTCTAGATCGATAAATCGATTGACTGCGTTCTCACCCAAGGACCCGGCTTTAATCAGTCCCCGATCGATGGTGTAAGACTGGAAGTGACTGCACAAATCTCCTTACGTGAATGCGCTCTTTTTATCCTCTCAGTTCAGCGAGTGGCCGTGTTGCGACTAACTGATGAAATGTCAACCGAAATACCGAAATGCGTTTTCGTTTCGAAAAGATTAATCCAGTAGGATTGTAAAACTGGTCAGCCTGCAACATGCTTCTATAATATTTCAATTACCTCTGGATACCGGCTTTCGAGTGAAATTCCTTCCAGATGGATGCAAAAACTGTACGCTGTAAAAAATGACTAGTTAGGCGGCATGAATTTTGCTCATTGATTCACGATGCCATAAAAGTCCAGTTATATTTCATGGAAAACATGCACAAAAATATTCATTCTCTCGTTCATTTGGTAGATGATTACATCCACTTCCAATCTTATACTCGAAGGAAGGGTATAATTCTGTTTTTAAAAACTTTTCCAATTCCCGAACCTGCCGTTACACTTGCATTCAGGGTTTCCAAACCACAAGTCGTATATTTTCCGCGTACGAAAAACCACACATTTCTCCGATACTAAAGGGGACCATATAGAGTTCATAGAATTAAGCAGTGGATTTGACCCATATTGTTAACTTTACAAACCACACTGGTAAATGCATAGATATGACGATCTATGAACGGCCATTTCACGGAATTAAAAAATCTCACAATTGGACACTTCTTTAAAACCTAATAATGTCCCTCCTTCGAGTATGAAATTAAAAGAAGACGTAATTATCAATCAAATGAGCAAAATAATGAATATTTTTATTCATGTTTTCCATGAAATATAATTGGACTTTTAGGGGCATCGAAAATCAAAGAGAAAAATGCATGCTAATTAAGTAGTCAGTTTTTACAGGGTGTAGTTTTTGCATGCAGCCGAAAGGAAGTTCATTCGAAAGCTGGCATCCTGAGGTAACTGAAATATTATAGATTTAAGTTGCAGACTGACTAGTTTTACAATCCTACTTAATTAATCTTTTCGAAACGAAAACGCATTTCGGAATCTCAGTGGACATTCCCTGAGTTAGCCGATCTACTGCATAAGTAAAGAAGATCAATCGAGCACCAGAACAGCTTGTTAGTTACTCTTAGCTCTCGAACATGTGCAGGAGTCTATCGTCAAGGCGGGAGTAGCAACAACAGAACGAGAGGCGATTATAGTGCGCGATAATCAGTCACCGATCGATGGTGCCAGGCCGGAGGTGACTGCACTAACTCCAGATCGATAAACCGATTGACCGAGTTCTCATCCAAGGCCCAGGCTTTAATCAATCGTCGGCCCGTTTTGTTTCCAGCGTGGACGATTTATCCAACTGGTGCCGGCGTGCAGAACCCTACACGGTCACTTCCAGTCTTGCATCATCGATAAATGATTAGCTAGCACGCCCTATAATTGTCTTTCCTTCTGTTATTGCTACTATCCCTTACGATGTACTTCTGCACGCGTTCGAAAACTCAGAACGATAAACATTGTCTTGGTTCCCGGCGAGTCGTCTTCTTTACCGATGGCCCCATACCTGGACCGGTTTGGTTTGACTAACAGAGAAAATGCCCGCCTTCCAATTCTGCTTAACGGAAAGTCACTACCAAAAGGTCAAAGGAGGCCGTATGCGTCGTCGTTACAGTGCTCCCGGAGCAGCGCTGTAGTGTGCAATTGATGCATAGGGCATGTCGTCCCACAACAGCATAGGGCATGTCGTCCCACAACAGACTCCTTCAAAGGGCCTCCCCCTGTAAATGTGCTGAATACTAATTTTTATCATTTATCCCCTTTCGCGGACAGCCTTTGCAGCGATCTTTAGTGCAGAGCTGCTATATTTGTTCCGATTTCTTATTTGCTCCGATGCAGTAGAATTGCGTGGATTCATTCTTATTTACACATCCTTCTTCTAGGCCTACGAGGGTCAGATCCAGGTTCTGCAGGAGAAGGTTGAACAGCAGTCCATCATGAGCTCAATAGTGCAGGATGACTCCGGCTCGGACGACGACGGTAAGAAATGTTTATCCATTTTTTAAAGATGGCAACTTCCGCGCGACAAGGCCTACGGATTATTTCCCGCTTTTTAAACTGAAATCAGCCTATAAGGACACCTTTATACCTTCGTACACGTATTCTGTAGCCGAACTTCTGTTTTTCAAAGTGAGGTCAGATAGCGGTGAGGCGTTGTAAATCGCTCTAGTGACTTGTGCCGAAAAAAACGTCATTTTGAGACTCCATGATCAAGCGCAGAAAGCTTATTAGTCTTCAGACGATCGAAGGTGGTTTGATAGTCGCCGGATGATCTACTGCTTCCTTGAGTGCGTGCTCCTGAGGCCAGCTCTGACCTAACGGTCTCTGAAGACGAAGATGCGATCACTGAAACAAGAAATTTATTGGCCTGACGTTTCGGATCTTCACTCGAATTCATCATTACAGACATTCGCAGATAAAGGTGATGGTGGCACCAGGAGTGCAGTATTTATAGCACGTGGCTGCCATGGGATCGTATGCGCGCTGTGATTAACAGCTCTCGCAATCACCGCTGGGGTCATAATTGATGCGGTGGTGGCTTGTCAATCCGAGTCCGACCATGACTCGAGCAGCTCGCGGCTCACGCGGTTGTCACCCCTTGCGAGGATTTCGGCCTCCTGAAATTTGAAAATATGGTCGGGTCCCGTCGAGTGTGCCGCCACCTGAGAGCTAGCGTCTCCCCGCCTCACTGCTGCTGCGTGCTCGGCAATTCGCGTACGGAGTAATCTCCCAGTTTCTCCGACATAATTGCTTTGTCCGCAACTACACCAGATCCGGTAAACGACTCCAGACGTTTCCTGCCGTGGCAGCGGGTCTTTTGGCCTCATTACTTGGCGCCTAATGGTTGCTTCCGGCCTGTGTGCAACCCCAACTCCAAGTGGAGTGAGAAGACGACTGACGGCTTCCGAGACGTTCTTCACGTACGGAAGGGCCCGCCAAAATTTGGGTCCGGTTGGATTTGGTCTCTGGTGTCGTTTTCGTATGCCCTGGTTGACAAGGTTGCGCGGGTAACCATTGGCTCTCATTTCCCGTCGAAGATATCGTAATCCAGCAACGGTCTCTATTGTCTTCGATTCACTTTGACTGATATCGGCACATGCAAATCCCTGATGCGGAATAACTGCGGTTTACGCATGCATAAAGTTTCCGCTGGTATAGCACTGAAGGTGTCATTAGTCTCGTAGGGGGCGAGATCATTTCGTGTAGTCAGTTAGTGAGGATCACGACAATCGACGACAGTTCCGGCCGCCGGCCTCGACGCCGGCACACCGCGTGCTCACAGCAGACTGAGAGCGGGCACGGGAACTTGTGCGTTAGTTGGTCTATAGTGATATTGGACTTGCACCGCATCTATCGCACTCTCTCCTCCCCCTCACCTAAGGCCGGTGTCAAGACAAATTCAAAAAGACCGAAAGTGTGAGAGGGCACGGGTGACTGGCACGGTCGGACCCACATATAGGCGTACTATCAAACTCCCTGGTACACAACAAACACTTGACCAGGATTTTATACATCGAAAAAAGAAAAGCGGGGGGACTGATTGGAACCCAAATGGACGTGGTGGGTGCCTGAAACTGAACCTGCAGCAACAACACTGGTGCACGATACACACGGACCAGGATTTGGACTCCAAAGAAATAAGCGCGACAGCTGTCACCGCCGGGGCCTCTATACCCAGCCCGGATCCCACCGAGCTAGAGTGCCAAGTTATAAAGGAACCGCTGCAACCAGAATCTCAGACCACCAGACTGCCACTTCACATAAACACATATACAGAGGCGACTGAAAGGTCCAAGTTATACGTTAATTGGCAGACTTCAAAGCCGTGTCAGAAAGAGGAGGATGAGACAGTTCACTGGGTAACCATGCACACGGCCTGTATGCCCTGCCAGAGCGTAAACGCATCCACTGGAAGGGAATCGGGTGCCGGCACACACCAGGCGGCGAGGGTCGTGGTTTCCTGAAGCGTGGTGTAGCATACGCGCAGAAGAACCTAATTCAGGCTTCGCATTTAAACATGGTCAAAAGTTGACTGACTAAAGTAGGTGGGCTAACTCATGAAATGTCGGCCGAAATTTCAAAATGCGTTCTCGTTTCAAAAAGATTAATTAAATATAGTTGTAAAATTAATCATCTTCCAGCATAATTCTGTAATGATCCATTTACCTCAGGCTGTCTTCCTTCGAATGTACATATTTACGACTGCACGCAAAAACTATACTCTGCAAAAAATGACTACTTAAGTAACATGCAAATTTCTCATTGACTTTCGATGCCCTTGAAAATTCAATTATATTTCATGAAAAAAATGCCCCAAAATATTCATTCTTTTATTTATTCGGTAGAAAGTACGTCGACGTTCAATTTTATACTCGAAGGAGGAGTATAATTCGGTTTCAAAAAATTTCTAATTGTGAGATTTTTTAATGCCGAGAAACGGCCGTTCATAAAACGTCATGTATCTGCGTTTACCAATGTGGCTTGTAAAGATAACAGTATTGATCTAATCCACTGCTTAATTTTATGAACTCCATATGGTCTCCTCTTAATGCCGTAGAAAAATGTATGATTTTCCTTACGCGGACAATACACGGTTTGTAGTTTTGAAACCCTGAATGCGAGTATAACAGCAGGTCGGGTTCAGAATTATTCGGGAATAAGAAGAGTTTTTTCAAAAGTGAATTAAACTCTTCCTTTAAGTATAAAATTGACAGAAATCGTTATTTTCTACCAAATAAGTAGAAGAATGAATATTTGTATACATGTTTTCCACGAAATGTAATTTAATTTTCAAAAGCATCGAAAATCAAGGAGACGGTTGCATGCCGATTAAGTAGTCTTTTTTGCGGAATATAATTATTGCATGCAGTCGGAATTAAGTTCTTTCTAAAGCCGGCACCTTGAGGTAACTGAATTATTATAGAGCTATTTTGGACCGTGATTGGTTTTACAACTCTACTTAACTAATATTTTCGAAACGAGAACGCATTTCGAAATTTCGGTCGACAGTTCATGACTTAGACCACTTTCTGTGCATATTTGAGGGGCCTGAGACATTCAGTAGCGGAACAGTTAACTTTATAGACCCCCAAATAGTCCAAATTATATCCGAAATGGGCTTTTCGCTTCGCATTTAAACATGGGCAAAACTGTCATGGGAATTTTTGCAAATCTTCAAGCTCACAAAAGTGAGACGCAGCCTTACATTTAGCCTGGGCCATCAATCTCCAAAGACTGGGTAACCGGTCACTCATCAATTGAGGGGCACTGCGCATACACACACGATAGTTCGACCATCGATTTCGATTATGTCCACCGTGTGCCACACAGCAGAGGAGGGGGCAGGGACGGTGACTTACGCAGGAGTTGATAGTGCCAGTAGACTTGCGCTGCATCTACCTACACTCTCTCCTCCTCCCACGCCTGAGCCGCCCGGTGTCAAGACAGAGCCAAGAAGACCGGAGACGAGGGAGGCCGCAGGTGGATGGCTCGGACGGATCCTCGTCTTGGCGCTCCACTCCGCACCCCCTGGTTCACACAACAAATGACCAGGATTTTGACCACAAAACAATGGGTTGATGGCAGTGGTCCAGTTGTGGGACGACTACCGAAAACAGGGACTGCAAACGCACCCCTTGACTGTTGGCATTCGTTATTGCGCAAAGATAACGCCCGCCAGAATCCGACGTGGCCCCCGTGTTGGTCCAGCGCATCTAACACGTGGCCCGTTTGGGGGGGACACACACACAGAGACCTCATATGCGTGCGACTGCATGAGATCACGTTAAGAAGGAGCCCTTGCAACCTGACTCAGCTCACCCGTCCGCCAGTCCACACAAACACACGACCGGAGAGACTGCGTGGACTGAGTGAATGCGTCAGTCGGCAACTGTTCAAGCCAGGGAGCTTGGCACACCGTGATGGAGCCTCATACTCGGACCACATATGCGGCAGAGAAACCACGTGAAGAAGGAGCCGAGGAGCACACTTCCCACTTACGTGAGCGTGCTTGTGTGGCGATGGTTGACGTTGATGTGTGTTGTAGGTACTGGTGAGGAAAGGTGTGGCATGGCCGACGCTGGTTTACCGCAGGTTTTCATGAATGCGCATGTGGCCTGGTTGGTTCATGCGGTGGCCGGGCAATGCGAGCAGTCGAGGCGGGTGCATTTAGTTTATGTGAATGTTGGAGTGATGATGGTTCAGCCATCTGACTCACCGGCCTGCGCTCTGGCTAGACTATGCCTTAGCACGAAATATGGAGTGGGGATGTCACTGCACTTGTTGATAGACTGGGGTCCCACAAACCATGGCTCACCCGATTATCACCTTTGGCGAGAAGTTCGGCCTTGTTGAACTTGAATATGTGGCTGGGTTTCATCGAATGGGCCGCGACTTGAGAGTTGGCGTCACTTCTCCGCACTGCTGCCGCGTGTTCGGCAATTCGCGTCCGGAGAAGTCTTCCAGTACCTCCGAAGTAGTTGCTTTGTTCGCAACTGCACCAGATCCGATAAGAGTCTGCATTCTCCTTGCGGTGGCAGTTGGTTTTTTGGGTCCATCACCCGAAGCCTAATGGTTGCCTCCGGCTTGTGTCTAGCTCCAACCCTCAGCTATGCAAAAAGGCGACTAACGACCTAGGAGGGGTTCTTGATGTACGTGATCGCTCGCTAGAGGTTGGGGTGTTCGTGGGAGGAGAAGTGGATGTTGCCTGATTGTTGATGCATTGTATGAAGATTTGGAATAGTTAGCTGTTTACCCTCTCGCAAGGTGACATTAAAAGCGATGTCTGGACAAAGATCTGTCTGGCGAGCTAGAAGCATCATTTCACACCAGAGGA
>CACRXP010000443.1:370423-454506 GCA_902702965.1 Spirometra erinaceieuropaei | reverse complement strand
TCACTAGAAACAATCTCATGCACTCGAATCTATCACGGTGGGCTGACATCCATGGCTTGAAAGTTTGCTAACTGACGAAAAAATCTTGTACCTCGCAGTCAACCCCCTGTATGTTTGTGTGTGGCCGGACGAACTGGTGAACTGCTAGTCAAACTGTTTTGGCTCCTCTATTACATCCCCACCCATTTGGATCAGAACCGGAGTAGTGACATGCGCGAAGACGATGGTTTTCGTTGTCTTCTTGCCTCCATCTTGACGCCGAGTCGAGGTGTGAGAGGAGGAGCGAGTGCGGTAGATGCTGCGCAAGTCTTCCATTGTCATAAAGTGATCCACGTACAAGTCACTATGGCCGCCCCGTTGCGGAAAACACGGTGTACATCGTCGAAGTCGACAGTGGAACTGTCATCTACAAATGAATTGACGGACAGTACACCCTATTTGAAAGAACTTCGATCTCGCGGTATATTTATTGTTGCTGCAGTTGACAAAAGCGATGGCGTTTGCAGTACTATTTGCCTTCAACTCTACTCAGAGTTCTGTACAGTTATCTTCACATAATTCCCATTATGCGTGAGATTAAATGCAGGAGCAGAAATTGTCCGACATTCGCTCTGAGAATCCCGTCCTTTAAAATTTATTACTCCCTTAAGATATTTTGAAGGTGAGGCTGGTTTGTTTTATTGAATTTTTCATCTGCAGTTCCAAAAATCGATGCAGACAAATCCACTATTTCAGATCAGATAATAGGGTCGAGCATAACAGTATTGATGAACGTGACAATGAAACCCAGTCGTCTGGGGCGGCAAACCGAAGCAGGACCTTCCTGGTCGCACGCAGTGGACGCAGTGTGTTCTCAGAGCACCTCTGAAAACATAACATCATCCCGACCTTAATCATCGAGGTCAGGTCGTGCCGCGGTATAACGACCAGAATGTTTTGCAAACTTCGGGGACTGGGCTGAACTTAAGACACAAAGAAATTGGTAAGCAAATTGCCATTGTGTGGTCGGATTTAGACAACAAGAAAAAAATCGCAACTTCATAACATCTCAACAAGGGAAAGGCTCAAACTCACTCATTTTCCTCAAAATGCCTGTCCGTCTCTGTAAAAATCCGCATGCGTTCCCAACGTCCAGCCGAAAGAAACGAATAGGCCAGTTTTGGGGATAAATTCAGAAGAAAAAGATGCGCTCGCTGAAAAAAGCACTTTCCTGACCCCACATTTCGGATCCTCACTGAATCTCGTCATCATAGACAGACGCAGAAAACGATAGTAGAGGTACAAGGAGCGCAGTATTTGTAGGACGCAGTTTTCCGACAACAACACACCCACAAGAAACAGCGGCACTTGCGTTCATCGCTTGTCAATCCATACTCGAGTCGTTGATAGTCGTGATTCCATCACCGTTATTGATAATTGGGTTGAAGATGACTCGTCAGTTGGGTCCACTTTCACCGGAACTGTTGGTCACCCATGCCCTCCCCGTGGCTAATTGCCTTGCTCGGACAAAACTGCAGCACAGAATATGGAAGCGGAAGGTTACTGTGCTTGCTACTTGAATGCGGACCGTAGAACTCAAGCAGCTCGCGGCTCACGTGGTTGTCACCTGTAGCCAGAATTCTGTCTTCGCCAAACTTGAAGGTGTGACCGCTCCCGTAGAATCAACCCCGAGCAGAGGTCGTTCCAAAACGCCAGACCCATAAAGTTCTTGCTTCAGCGATCGCGTCTTCTTCACAACGCACAGTGAGTGACCGATCTCATGAAATGTTGGCTGAAATTCTGAAATGCATTTTCGATTAGGAAGGATTACTTAGTCGCGGTTGTAATATTGATTATCTTGCGGCATACTCTTATAACATTTCAGACTCGGCAGGATGTCGGCTTTTGAATGCATTTCTTTTCAATTTCATGTAGAAAGGGTGCTCGGTACAAAACGACTACTTCAGTAGCATGCATTTTTCCAATTGATTCTCGATGTTCTTAACAATTTAAATATATTTTGCAGAAACCATAAAGATAAATATGCTTTATTTTAATCAATCAACAGAGAATCACGTCTTTTTATATATTATGTTTAAGGAAGGAGCATAATTAGGCTTAAAAAAAGTTTCTAATTATGAGACTTTTTAAGACCGCGAAATGTCCATTCACATAGCATCGTACCTGGCCGTTTACCACTGCTCCTCATGAAATGTACAACATGGTCGCATCCATTGCAAAATTTTATGGACTCTGTATGATATCTCTTTAATGTCATACAGAAACATGTGATTTTCTTTACGCGGAACGCATGTACCTTGTAGAGTGAAATCACTAAGCGCTAATGCAACGAATGGTCAGGCTCCAAATTATTCGGCAATTAGAAAACCTTTTTTAAAACCTAATTATACTCCTTCCTTAAGTATAAAATATAAAGAAGACGTGATTCTCTATTGATTGACTAAAAGAAAGCATTTTTTTTCGTTATGGTTTCTATAAAATATGTTTGAATTTTCAAGACCATCGAGAATCAATGGGGAAAATGCATGCTACTGAAGTATTCATTTTGTACCGAGCACCCTTTCTACATGAAATTGAAAATAAATGCATTCAAAAGCCGACATCCCGCCGAGTCCGAAATGTTATAAGAGTATGCCGCAAGATAGTCAGTATTACAACCACGCCCAAGTAATCCTTCCTAATCGAAAACGCATTTCAGAATTTCAACCAACATTTAATGAAATCGGTTACTCACTGTAAAGTAAGGCGTGAAACTTTCCTAATGCAACCTCATATCGGACAACCCGAGCAGCGCAATCTGATGACACAAGCTTTGCGTACTCTCGGAACAATGATAAAGCGCCCATGCTGAGCAGAAAAGCGATGAGAAAACCGTCAACTACCGTCTTCTTAATCCTGACGCTTTGTCGAAGAATTCAGAAAACTCAGTCAGCGATCAATCAGGCCCTAACAGCACACTGGCCCACCGGACATTTCTGCTGGCCTCAGCAGCTTATGGGGTCAGGGGCTTTTTCCGGCATGTTGAAGTCCCGTTAACGGATGGGAGGCCTGGATACGCGACGGTCCGATCGTCGCAAGCGGCGGGCACAGGGTCGGTGACCTGCGTGTGATATTAGACTTGCGAAGTATCTACCTCCCACTCATCTCCCTTTACCCAGTTGAGTCCGGGGCCAAAACAGAGTCGAGAAGACTGGGGACAGTGGCTGACAAAGCTAAACAGCCCGTCTACGCGTGCCACACACAAGCCTGGCTGATGCACGATTAACTGGGTTTTCACAAAAGCAATATGCGGTATATGCGGAAGGGGCCCTGAGAGGAGAACCGAGTTATCCCATTAGTTGGTAGCCCTTCAAGCCACGGCCTTCAGCAGACCGTGATAGTTTGACAGCGCGTCAGAATATGGGCCAACTCTTTACACAAGAAATAAAGCGGCAGCCAAAAGAACCGAAGACCTGAACTACCGCAAGCTTGTAAATCCGTCTACCAGCATTTAGGCACAACGGAGAAATCACTGGCAAATGATCTGCAAGGACTTATTAGAAGTCGGCTACACACACCTATTCAAGGCATGTTCGATCTAATGCTCTTTTAATCTTGACAGTACGCCAAAATAAAAGCGCGTGGAATTAGAGATAAAGGCGGCTGTCTTATTTTATCTTTCCATACGCATGCATCAGTCGATACCATCAGGATACCATCTTATGTATACAATCCACCGGTGTATCTTTGAGGGGTAAGACAAAGAAGATCACTGTCTCCTGCTATCACCCCCTCCCCTTACGCTGTTATAGCCCTATCGCAGGGAGTGGGAAATTTTACATAGGGGGTGGGAGGAATAGAACTGCGATAATTAGGCTTCAGTGAACATACATAATCGCATAAGCGTACAAACCCTCTTCAGGCGAACTAGCATGATTAGTCCGCTGGTATTGTCAAGACCACGTCTACAGGTAGGGCCAAGAACTGCCAAATGTACCGTAGCTGCTACCACAGCGGAGTTTCATGCGCGGGCGGGATGAAATAACTCACGGTATTCCCTCTAGTGTAAAATTTCAATGGGACATGGTTTGCGGTCGGATCTTATTTCGTGGCCGTGCCAGCAGTAGGCAAGCCCCAGTCTAATCCCTAACCCTAAACCCGCCCCCAAACCTTGACCCCCCGACCCCAACCGCTGACCTTGACCTTAACCCCTAACCCCTAACAATACCCTCTAGCAGGTGCGGTTACGAAACAAGATCTTATCATAGAGGGAAGACTATGAGTTATAGCATCCCGACAGCGCCTGGAGCCCCGTTGTGGGAGTTGCAGCCGCACCTGCCAGGAGTTACGGTTATGGGGTAAGGTCAAGGTTAACGGTTGGAGTTTAGGGTTAGGGGTCAAGGTTGGGGTGGATTTTGGGGTTAGACTGGGCCTTGCCTACTGCAGGCACGGCTACGAAATAAGATCTGACCGATTTCAATAAGACTTGGCTGGCGGTCGGATCTTGTTTCGTAGCCGTGCCCGCAGTAGGCAAGCCCCAATCTAATCCCTGGCCCCAAACTCTACCCCCCAACCTTGACCCCCAACCCCTAACCCCAAAACCTAACCCCCTAGCAGGTGTGGCTACGAACTAAGATTTTACCCAACTTTCAAGTGTACCGCAACAACTCCCCCAGCGGGGTTTCATGCACTAATTCTCACAGTCCTCCGCCATCTTCTCACTCCCGCCCTCTCCTGCAGATGCTACGTCTACCTCGTCAATCTCTTCTACGGTGTGAGCCAGGAACATGAGCTACCTCTGATCGACAGAAATGGTGAACGGACCGGCTTTATCCGTGTTCTGATTGAGCCAGTATTGGATTTAAAGGAGGAGGGGGAGGATAAGGAACAGGGGAGCAAAGGAGGGTCGGCATCCGTGGTTGGAAAATGCCCCTCACCGCTCTTCTCTCCCAACTCAGAGGGCTGCCAGCGCAGCGGTCAGTCCACGCTGGTGTTCAAGGACGCGGACTACTTTCGGCAGGTCAGTATACACAGGTGCTACTGTTTATTCGAAGTTAAAAAACAAACTGCTGGATTTCGAGGACAGTGTCCACTTTTCTGAGGACCGAACCCACCCTCAAATTCACGACCCTGGCTATTTTGGATACTAGGTCGCATTTCCATTTGATATTACATCTGCCTAGAGTAGGTAAGTTACCTCATGAAATGTCAACCGAAATTCCGAAATGCGTTTTCGTTTTGAAAAGATTAATTAAGTTGGATTGTAAAGCTAACCATCGCGTAGCGTAATTCGATCATAATTCAGTTACCTCAGGGTGCCGGCTTTCGAATGAACCTATTTCCGACGGCATGCATTTTTCACATTGATTTTCGATGCCCCTAAATGTTCAATTATATTTCATGAAAAACATTAATAAAATATTCATTTTTTCGTGCATTCGGTAGAACATCACGTCTTCTTTCCATGTTATACACGAGGGAAGGGTATTATTCGGTTTTCAAAAACTTTTCCAATTTCCGAATGATTTTCAACCCGCTCTGCCGTCACATTTGCATTCAGGGTTTCTAAACTACAAGTCGTATATTTTTCGCGTACAGAAAACCATAAATATCTTTACGGCATTAAGAGGAGACCTTATAATGTTCATATAATGTGGCAGTGGATTTGAGCCGTATTGTTAACTTTACAAGCCACATTGGTAAATGCAGCTACAGGACGTTTTATGAACGAACATTTCACGGTATTTAAAAGTCTCACAATTAAAAGACGTTTTGGAGCCGCATCATACCCTTTTTCCGGGTATAAAATGGAAAGAATGCATTATTTTCTACCGAATACATAGAAAAATGAATATTTTATGAAATTTTTTCATAGAATATAATTGAGCTCTTAAGGGCGTCGAAAATCAATGAGAAAATTGCATGCTACATAAGTAGTCATTTTTGCAGAGTATAGTTCATGCCTGCAGTCGAAAATGCGTTCCTTCGAAAGCAGGCACCCTGAGGTAACCGGGTCCTTATAGAATTACGCGGGACTTTGATTAGTTTTACAACCATACTTAATCAATCTTTTCGAAACGAGAACGCATTTCGAAATTTTGGTTGACATTTCATGAGTTAGCCCACTTACTGTATGTCTAACAACATATGCATGAAATATTGTCAAATGGAATGAATACGCCCGCCAGTATAGCGGGAGTTTTAAAAGGCTAGTGAATTTGTCGAACAATAGTTAGCAGTCGCCATGCTACCGCATACTTATGAACATTCACGGCTCACCCCTTCATCCGGGATCGTCGCACTTGGTGTGCTAACTGTTTGATGGCCGACATTCGCCTCGTTAATTGCTGCAATTTCATCACGTGTGTTGGACGTTGGTGTGATGATTGCTCGACCATCTGACGCGCTGACCCGGGTGTTGGGAGGAGTGTTCACCTGTGCGCTCCCCCCGTGGCCAATGACTCCGACTAGGCGACGTCTCATCATTGAGTGTGGGATGGGAGGCTCATGGCACTTGTTAATGAACTGGGAGCCAGTAAACCATGATTTAAGTAGCTCCCGGCTCACGCGGTTGTCACGTCTTGCGAGAAGTTCGGCCTCTTCCAAATTGAATGCGTGACCGGATCCCGTCGAATGAGCCGCAACTTGAGAGCTGGCGTCATTACTCCACACCGCTTCAATGACCTTTCCCTTCCATACTCGATACTGAGAATTCGCCTAGGCGGAGTAATTAGACACGCGGAGAGTGCACAGGTGAACACGTTTCCCAACTCCAGGGTCAGTGCGTCAGATGGTCGAGCAATCATCACGCCAACATCCAACGCACGTGATGAAATTGCAGCAATTAACGACGCGAATGTCGGCCACCAAACAGTTAGCACACCAAGTGCGATGATCCTGGATGAAGGGGGGAACCGTGAATGTTCATAGGTATGCGGTAGCATGGCGACTGCATCCTATAAATACCGCAGCCCCTTGTGCATGAACCACCCGTATCTGCTTTTTTGTCTCTGATGATAGGTACGTGCAGGAATCCGGAGCGTCAGGCTAATAAAGCTCTTGTCCCAGCGATCGTGTCTCCTTCTTCAAGACTACTTCCTGGGACTCGTCTCTTCGCTTCCATTGGCAGTTAGTATTTTCTTATCGCGCGCATATACTTAAACCTTACCGTTGACTTTAGTTCAAAGCTAAATGTGCGTAGTAGGCTTTCCGAAATTTTTATCAGACTTGGACGTTTCGATGTTCGTCGTTCTTGTGCAAAACGTTCGGTGGGGGAGTTTTGTAGACTTTAGTTCCCTCATCGAGGGTCTCCCTTCCTCCATATTTACTTCTCTTCCTCTCTCTCCCAAAGGTCTGCTCCAATGGCCGTTGGAACGATGGGCGCCTGGCATTCGGATCACCAAGCCTTCTTCCAACCAGTGTCACAACGCCACACACGGTCAGGCCGGAAAGACAAAATACCTTGGTGGAAACAGATGAGAGCAACACACCGAGAGCCCAGCACAGACGTTTCTTTCCAGCTGACAGCACTACAAGTAGGTTGCTGGCGTTTTTACTTGGACATCCCCCAGTCCGATGGGCCTGAAGTATGTTTAGGTCAGTAGTCATGGTATGTAAGGTATGTAGATATCTACCATGGTCAGCAAACCATGACCTTCGCAGCCGGGTGTGCGCTGAAAGTTCTCTGACACTTGGCTACCTTCCGGGTGGATGTGTGTGGACATGGCTGTGCGGTCATCGATGTCGTCTTTCTGACTCGTTGTGGTGCTGTTTTTATTGGTTGAAAATCTAGTCAAGTGTTTTTTGTGGACCAGGTGGCATGGCGGTACAGTAGGGGGACTAACTCATGAAACGTCAACCGAAATTCCGAAATGCGTTTTTGTTTCGAAAAGATTAATTGAGTAAAGTTGGAGAACAAATCATCAAACAGCATAATTCTATAATAATTCAGTTACCCCAGGATTCCGGTTTTTGGATGAACATCTTTTCGGTAGCATGTAAAAGCTCTACTTTGTAAAGAATTACTTCTTACATAGCATGCATTTTTCTCATTGATTTTCAATGCCCCTAAAAATTCAATTATATTTCATGGAAAACATGCATAAAAATATGAATTCTTCTACTCAATCGGAAGAAAATTATGTTCCCTTCGAAATTTCTATTCAAAAGAAAAGTATCATTTGGTTTTCAAGAACTTTTCCAGTTCCCGAATGATTTTGAGCCCGACCTGCCGTTACACCTGCATCCAGGGTTCCCAAACAACAAGCCGTTTAATTTCCGCCTACGGAAAACCATACGTTTCTCTACGGTATTAAGTGAACACCATACAGGGTTCATAAAATTTAGCAGTGAATTTGAGCCATGTTGTCAACTTTACGAGCCACATTGGTAAATGTAGAGACATGACGTTTTATGAACAGCCATTTCACGGTATTGGAAAATCTCACAATTATAAACTTTTGGAAACCAAATTGTACACTTCCTTCGAGTATAAAATTGGAAGAAGACATAATTTTCTACCGAATGAGTAAAAGAATGCATAGTTTTATGCCTGTTTTCCATGCAGTATAATTGCGTGTTTAAAGACATCGAAAATAAATGAGAAAAATGCATGCTATCTAAGTAGTATTTTTTGTACAAGGTGTAGGTTTTTCATGCTGCCATAAAAAGTTCTTTCGAAATCCAGCATCTTGGGGTACCTGAATGATAACAGAATTACGCTGATTGATGATAAGTTATCTAACTCTACTTAATTAATCTTTGCGAAATGAAAACTCATTTCAGAATATCGGTTGACATTTCATGAATTAGTCCACCTACTGTACTCCTAGGTGCGGGTCCGTCCGTGCCAGTCGTCTGCACCCTCTCCCGCCTCCGGTCTTCTTGACCATGTCTTGACACAGAGTTAAATACTTGCTCTCTTTTTTTTTATTAAACCTCCTACACCAGGCGACATGGAGCCCGTGTTTGAAAAATATCGGTACGACGCACCCTGGCTGGTGGATGACGAACTGCCAGTCCATCTGCGTCTGGGCAGCCAGTTTCGATTTCGAGTTACCATCCTCGAGGTGTATGGCATCTGCAACGCCTTCGATGACATCTTCTGCCAGTTCTTGTAAGTCCTTTCCATCGACCCACCCGCTCTGATCTGATGCTAGTGCGACTGTTCGAGCTGAGCTGTCGTTTAGCCCTGTAAAGGCACCAGTGGAAAAACTCCCGGCTTAACGCAGAAAACTGATTTTTGAAAGTCTTCTGATCCGGCTGACTTAATAGGGTCTAAATCAGACAAAACGAGCCTGTTTTTGAGGGAGCCAAATGTCTAGCACCATCCTCTGATTTTCTAAAGTAATTGAATCAACACTTTTCGCTCTTGAAGGTCAGTGATTTTTGGATGTTTTTTTCCGTGATAAGAGAGCGGTCTACGGACATTATTGAATTCTGTGTTAGTTCTCGAACATGCATCCATCATTGGTTGGGTTGGTCATGGTTCTAGAACAACAGGCCTAAAGGTAAATTCTTTTTTTGCGCTGGATTGCATACTTAGCTGTGAGAGAATGAGAGTTAAAACCCTGGACTTCTAAAGATCTCAGCATCCTTGAGGAAGTCCAGAGGCGGGCAACCAAACTCGTAAGTGGACAGGGTTCACTACCCTATGAAGCACGATCGTCCAATCTGGACCTTTGTCAACTAAGTTACAGACAGCTAAGAGGCGACCTTATACAAACATTCCGTATAATGCGCGGCGAGGACTGCTGTCTCGTACCTGCTGATTTCTTCGAGTTAGCGATCACAACGAACCTCCGAGGTCATCCACTTAAACTACGCGTAACTGGCGCCAGGCTGGACATTCGGAAGTTCTTATTTTCAAGCAGAGTGATCGAGGTCTGGAATGATCTGCCTACAGATGTCGTCATGTCCACCTCCGTCGAGGCCTTTAAGCGCAGGTTGGACCAGTGTACCACCACACGTCATAATGCCACCTGATCGACGCCTAGAATTTCGTTCGAACAGTTGACTAGTGTTATTATATTACTGCCTGTATTTCAGTAACGTTTGTTTCTTAACTATTGTCCCATGCGTATTGAATGTGTGTTGGCATTTAATTCGTCTCCCTCGGAAACTCAGATAGCACCAACTATCCATAGACAGACTACTGCACAGCACACTTAGTAACGTTAGTGTTTTTAACTCTTGAACCAATTCGTTTATCTGTCTGGCTTCGGAAACTTTGTCAATCTGAAGAAACTCTGTAGCCGTTTGATGTTTCCCTTTTCAAATTTTTGATATATTTCGCTTCCTTGTAACAAATAGGGAGTTCAAAGGTTCGACGCCTATATTTCCCTCAAATAAACTGAACTGAACTGAACGAGTGCGACTGTTCAAGTTGATCTGTCACTTCGCCCAGTGGGAAAACTCCCGTGTTAACGCAGAAAACTGATTTTTGCATGTCTTCTGGTCCGGCTGATTTAATTAAGTCTTCGTCAGACAAAACAAGCCTGTTTTCGAGGAAGCCAAATGTCTAGCACCATCTTATGCTTTTCTAGAGTAATTGAATCAACACTTTTCGCTCTTGAAGGTCAGTGATTTTTGGATCGTCTTGCAAATTCAGATATATTTCATAGAAACTACGCACAAAATATGCCTTCATTCAGTCATTTGATAGAGTATCATTTCGTCTTTATATCTTGTACTCGAAGAAAGCTTACAATTAGCTTTCAAAAAATTTTCAAAGTGCCGAATAATTTGGAGCCTGATCAGTCGTAGACTTAGCGTCCACGTAAAGAAAAGAACATATTCCTCTATTTCTTTAAAAAGGCATCGTATATGGTTCTTGAAATTTTGCAGTAGATGCGGACACTGTTGTGAAGTTTCTGAGGCACTGTAGTAAATGGACAGATAAGATGCTATTTGAATGGGCTTGCACCGTCTTAAAAAATCGCATAAATATAAACATTTTCCAGACCCAATTATACACCTTCTTCGAGTATAAGATATGACGATGACGAGATTCTCTATCAAGCGACTGAAAGAAAGCACATTTTTGTTCGCGGTTTCTCTAAAGTCTACTTGAATTTGCAAGACCATCGAAAATCAACTGGAAAAATACAGGCTACTTAATCAGTCATTTTCAACAGGAGATTGAAAAGCAGTGTTTCCAAAGGCCGGCCTTCTGCCGAGTCCGAAATATTATAGGATTTTGCCGCAAGATATGAAGTATTACAACCGTACTTAGATAATCCTTCCTAATCGAAAACGAATTTCAGAATCTTAGCCAACATTTCACGAGATCGATCAGTCAATGTAGTTATTAACGGAAGTATTTTAAAGCCGACCGTCAGCAGGACAATGCGTCGTTCGCTGCAACACAGCGACATACCACTTTATTAGCCACAAAATGAGTATTATTGTGTATTTCCTGACTTATCAGCGGTTATTGTCCCGTTGTCAGAACGAAGACGGGGCGAGAAGACACACTCGAATAGCTGAGTCGCCTGGAATAAGATGAGTCATCAGAAGTAGGCGTTCTGCCCCGAGAGTAGACCAACTACGAAAGGCGGGAACTCGTCACGTGCGCGAGTAGCTTACAGTTTTAACGCATTTTGAGGCTTTCGTTTTGTCCACTCTTCCTATAGGCCTTCTTAATATCTCCGTCTTTCGGTGTAGACACATCTAGAAATGGTAGACGGACGCTCACCGATAGTTTTACGGAACCCTATCATTCCGTTTTGCCTTAGGGCTCTCTCTCTGGCCCAACCAGCGGCCGCAGAGCGGTCGATCCCGCGGCCTGTTAGTTAGGAGCCTGGGGGCACGTTGCCCTGTCGGTTGCGGTCGGAAATGTACACTTAAAAACTATTTGTGAGCTTCCCTTTGCTATTGTATATGCCCTATCTTAACCGGTAAGACAATGAACCCGTGGCTCATTGGTTAGAGGCGTTGGGCTTCTAACCAATAGGTCGCGGGATCGAGCCCCAAGTGTTCCACACCTCGGGGTTGCGTATAGCTGGCTGACGACGGCTTAGAAGCCAGAAATGGCCATTTCAGTCTCCCTTATCTTCTTTCGTAATGCTATTCCGCCATTCAAACCCCTGTATCTCTCCTAATCGTCATCTCTGTTGTGCAGCGGTAGGTTGCAGCTGATAGGCCGTCGCGAAATTCGTTGGTTCCACCAAATTCTGCTATATATGTATGTTCTAAATTTATACCCTGAAATATTACTCAAATTTCCGACGCCTGAGACAAGCGGAACCACGGAAGAATGACATCAAATGAGCTGCCTCACAGCTGTACGCGGATTTATGTATTACTTCCCATCCCGCCTCAAACACGCTGCAAGACTACCTCTAATACGAAAATAGTGGTAATAAGGTCCTTTTAGGAAAGATATCGTGGTGTTCCTAAACATGCAGAAACAGTCGTATTTGCATTGCATGCTTACTTTTAATGCGTTAAAAAGGCACTCCATATGAAGATCGTTCAGAGGTCGAGGGGTACGCAACCTTGTTCAAACTATAAGCGTGCTCTATCTGCCAATCAAATAAAAACTTCTCCATGAGCACGTCCTTGCTCAAGCAACCATTGCCTTTTCTGTGCTTCGACGTCTGCCGCGTTTGAATTCCATTTAATACGGCGTTTGTCAAAGGCTTATCGACCTACTGAACTCCCTTCTGATTTACTTCTTATTCTTCTCTCGCTAAAGCTTTGAAAACAAACTGACGGAAGTCTACTCCACGGAACCCCTTCCCAACAAACAGGCCAATTCCAGGATTGAGTTCTGTCAAGTACAGTGTGTGAGTTACTGTGCTGAGTACTTTTCCCCATTAAAACAAGCGGCTAGAAGCCGCGATTCAAACAAGGATTTCATTAAGGATAAGCAATTTCCGGAAATTTGTCCTTTCATAAAAACCTAACCCGTGGTTTTCCTTGCACCAATTTGCCGCCTTCATTTTCCAACTTAACGCTAGAGGGAGGGATGCCTACTCCGATAATAGTGAGGCTATTGCCAATGGAAGCGAAGAGACGAGTCCCAGGAAGCAGTCTTGAAGAAGGAAACATGATCGCTGGGACAAAAGCTTTAGTAGTCTGACGTTATCGACCGGGAGCAACTGATGACATTCAAAGAACATCTGAATGCGGTCTTACCGGACATTAAATTTACGATGGAGGAGGAAGAGAACAACCAGCTGGCCTTCCTGAATGTTCTCGTATACCGGAAAGATTGTGGTGGACTAAAGCCCAAAGTCTTCAGGAAGGCGACAAATACGATGCAAGTACTGAACTTCAACAGCAACCACCCAATCAGCCACAAACGCAGTTGTGTAAGGACGCTCTATCGGCGTGTCGAAACGCACTGCAGTGAGCCGGAAGACAAAATTGCTGAACTACAATACCTCCGACGGGTCTTCAAAGCCAATGGCCACCCATGCAACTTTGTCAACCGGTGCATACGCAAAAGAGACGAAAGGCCTGACCGCATGGACATCAAATTTTCGCGAGCGCATCCTTATGTCAAGAACGTTTCGGAAGCTGTCGGCCGCCTTCTCGCACCACTTGTGGTTGGAGTTGCACACAGATCGGAGGCAACCATCAGTCATCAGGTAATGAAACCGAAAAACCCACTGCCACAGCAAGAAACGTCTGGAGTCGTTTATCGGATCTGGTGCAGTTGCGGACACAGCAACTACGTCGGAGAAACCGAAGACAACTCCAAACGCGAATGGCCGAACACGCTGCAGCGGTGCGGAGAAATGACGCTAGCTCTCAAGTTGCGGCTCATTCGACGGGTCCCGGCCACGCATTCAAATTTGACGAGGCCGAATTCTCGAAAGAGGTGACAACCGCGTGAGCCGGGAGCTGCTTGAGTCATGGTTTACAGGCCGCCAGTCTATTAACAGGTGCAATGATCCTCCCCTTCCATACTCGGTGCTGAGTCTTCGCCTAGGCGGAGTAATTAGCCACGCGGGGAGCGCACAGGTGAACACTTGTCCCAACACCAGGGTCGGTGGATCAGATGGTCGAGCAATCATCACACAAGTAGTTAACGCACGTGATGAGATAGTAGCGATTAAGGACGCGAATTTCGGCCATCAAACAATTAGCACATCAAGTGCGACGATCCCGGATGAAGGGGTGGGAGGAGCCGTGAATGTTCATAGGTATGCGGTAGCATGGCGACTGCATCCTCTAAATACTGCAGCCACTTGTGCGTGAATCACTCGTATCTGCTGTTGTCTCTGATGATGGATTCGAGCGGGAATCCGGAGCGTCAGGCCAATAAAGCTCTTGTCCCAGCGATCGTGTCTGCTTCTTCAAGACCGCTTCTTTGGACTCGCCTCTTCGCTTCTTTTGGTACTGCAGTCCATTGTGCATGAACCATCACTATCTGCTTTCGTCTCTGATGATGGGTTCGAGCAGGAATCCGAAACGTCAGGCTAATAAAGCTCTTGGCCCAGCGATCATGTCTGCTTCTTCAAGTGAGAGTACTACCGAAATGAGACAATCATTATCCTTGCAACTGCCAGTACGAGAAAGAGCACCTTGAAATGCTTCGGATGTGACTTCCGTGTTCTCGAATATTCCCGACTGAGGGAGGTCTCATTTGGCGGACGACCATCTGATCAGGGTCCGTCTGGCTGATGTTAAAACAGAACAGAAAGGGTAGTTTAAGTCGTGACTGTCTCCACCGAGAACATCGACGGCCTTTGAGGATATCCGTCAGCTCTCAAGGAAAAATGGTTTGAGAATATTGCTCGGCTGGTGGATTGAGTTCAGAGTCCGATATGGCCCACGTGTTGGTTCAGTACATCTGCAACGTGGCCCGTTTGGGTGGCAAAGTCCAAAGCCCTAACCATTAAGCCAGGGGCCTATTATCGTGTCGTTCGCGATAGGGTTTATACGATGGCAGAGGGGGACTTTCCATACTTACAGTGGGCAGAGCCGAGGCATCGATCTAAGCGCGATCGAACACGAGAAACATCAAATACATATAAGATGGAAAAGTCAATTTGGCAAACACGTGTTTTCGGTAACTCATCATCACGCCAAACAGTCACATAGACGTTGAGATTATGCGAAGGTACAGGGTTTATAAGTGATTCAGGGGCTATTAACACTCATCGTTCCCACGCCACTCGCATGGCGAGGCGTGCTATGGTGTGTTCGACGTGCCGTGGTCATTGGGTCAAGGGGGCGAAGGGGAGGGGGGGGGGGGAGACAAAGGTTGTGAGTAATGTTCGCACGTCGGGTACGTTGTGCACATACCACTGCCATTTGGGCGACGTTGGAGTCTGCGTTAACTGCGGAAAACAGAGCGCCTGTGCCCACGTCTTCTGACAGCATAGCACTGGATTGGCTAGCCGTATAGCCATTGCCTCGGTTGTAGCTAGCACCCGTTGGCGTAGGCCTCTGGAGAAGCTTGCTGGTGTCCGGTAGACAACCTGAAAGGCTTCTTTGGCATCGACTTGGTGATTCGTATCGACAAGATGTGCGAGGATAGAACTCGAAATCGATTTTTTTTCACCTCTGCCTAGCCAGGCCGGTATGTGTTCACGTACTCTCTTTTCCAAGCGCCTCGTTGTACGGACAATGTCTCCCGCTCCACAGGAGCAAGTGAATGAACTAATGCACATTGATGTGGCCTGCAACGGAAGTCGTTCTTTACCTCCCAAGCGTAGGAAGAGTTCTTGAAACATACACGTAAATTTGCTGCGTAAATTCGTTCCCGAATCACTTATAAGTCCTGTAACTTCGCACAATTTCAACTTCTATGTAACTGTTTTGGCCTGATGACGAGTCACTGAAAACATATGTTTGCCAAATTGACTTTTAAATTGTAACATGGAAATATTGGCTGAACATAAAAGACTGGCAAGTTTTCGCGGACCTAACACACATACGGGTGCCTCTGAAAACAGCGCTTCCGCAAAACGGATTGCTCTGTTTATGTTCGAGGAAATTACTGCGCGGACTTCAAACAGATCCCTGAAAACAAGACTCGTTAGACCAGGTACTAAAGCTCTTGTGTACAGTAGATGCGCTAACTCATGAAATGTCAACCAAAATTTCGAAATGCGTTCTCGTTTCGAAAAGATAGATTAAGTAGTGTTGTAAAACTAATCATGATGCAGCATAAATCTATAATGATCCAGTTACCTCAAGGTGTCGGCTTTCGAAAGAACTTATTTTCGGCTGCATGCAAGATCTATACTCTGCAAAAAATGACTACTTACTTAGCATGCAATTTTCTCATTGATTTTCCATGCCCTTGAAAATTCAGTTAGATTTCAGGGAAAACATGCATAAAAAATATTCATTCTTTTACTTATTCGGTAGAAAATCACGTCTTCTTTCAATTTCATACGCAAAATAACAGTATAATTAGGTTTTAAAAAACTTTTCTAATTCACGAATAATTTTGAACCCGACCTGCTGTTGCACTTGCATTCAGGGTTTCAAATCTACAAGCTGTATATTTTCCGTGTACGGAAAACCATGCATTTCCCTACGGTGTTAAGAGGAGATTATATGAGGTTCATGAAATTAAGCAGTAGATTTGGGCAATACTGTTAACTTAACAAGCCACATTCGTAAATGCAGATACATGACGTTTCATGAACGGCCATTTAACGGTATTAAAAAATTTCACAATTAGAAACTTTTTTAAAACCGAATTATACTGTTCTTTTGAGTATCAAATTGGAAGAAGACGTGATTTTCTATCGAATAACTAAAAGAATGTATATTTTTATGCATGCTTTCCATGAAATATAATTGGAAATTTAGGGGCATCGAAAATCAATGAGAAAATTGTCTACCAAGTAAGTAGTCATTTTTTGCTAAGTATAGATGTTGCATGCAGCCGAAAATAAGTTCATTCTAAAGCCGACACCCTGAGGCAACTGGATCATTATAGATTTATGCTGTATAATGATTAGTTTTACAACACTAATTAATTTATCTTTTCGAAACGAGAACGCATTTCGAAATTTTGGTTGACATTTAATGAGTTAGCACATCTACTGTATGTAGTCGAACTGAAATCCAGGATGCGCATAAATTTCCTCTGAAACTGAAGAGGATAACATCGAAGCTGAATTATATGTACGAAAGTTAACATGAGGACGATTGGGAGGGGGCGGAGGCGGTGGTGATCCAAACACCTCGCAGCTGTCTCATGCAGTGGCAAACGCTTCACGAGACACGCGCGTATGAGGTTTTGGCCAGTAGCTGTGTTTTTCAAGACGCTTCGCTGACTTTTAGTTTACCGTCCCGGTGACCTTCGCCTTCATCGACTACATCATGCGACGAACCCTGGCTTTTGAGGTCTTCGGCCACGCGCAGTGTCACAAGAACCTCAACGCTGGGCATTCCACCTCAATTACGTAAGCCCCAATTCCAATTTAACTTGGGTAACATAAGATAAAAACGTTCTACTTGCAAATGCTAAGTAGACATGTTTACTTTACAAATTTAGAGCCTCCAGCTACTCGCTTCGGCGTTGCCTACCACCGACACTGCTACTTTCGCCCCCCGTGCCATCTCGACACGCGGACTACACAAACAGAAAGGCAGAGTATGTAGTTATTTACCTTCATGCCTTTCAACTGAGGCGTTTGATTTGTCTGAGTCCGAAATTTACCATTCGCTAGCCTACGCTTGTTGTTAATATGGGCGGGAAATGATGTCTTAACTTGGTTTGCGGGCGAGACACCATCGAAGAGATGAGGAATTTTTGAAAAAAATATTTGTTATGACGTCGGCCTTGTTTGGAAGCGAGATTTGGAAACAGCGAGCCTGAATCTTTAAGTATGAACATTTTCGATTTGGTCACACTAAAATTCGAAGATACTAGGACCATTTAGTATGAGAGCATTGGATATGTGGGCCCACCGACAAGACAGGGCCCAGAGACTCCTGCAATACGGGAAGGATGCTGGTGCTGGTTTGGCCTGTCAGACAATTTTTGACACAAATTCGCCTTGTACTCCAACGAGATGTCGCGACTGACCGCATGATTTGAAATATGTGAATTAATGCCTATAAATGAGCGAAGGACAGATAGACCAAGGTTACTGATTAAAGAAGGCCGGGTTGCGCAAAAGGGTTCGCGGTAGGCAAGCTCAACCTTATCCCATTCCCTGACCATAATATTTAACCCAACCTTAGCCCTGACGCTACATTTAACCATTTTCTACAGATTAGCCATGGGCGTGATCTTAATATGACAAGCCCACCGAACCTAGATAAATAGCCATGTTGTAGTAATAAAAACACGGGCCTACATATTCAAACGCTACCAAATTCCCTGATGGAAGCCCGAAGTCGCCAAGTTGACATAAAATGTCTTGAAGGCTAATAAATTCCGAAATAGTATTTATTAGTTATCAGAACCCCAATATTATAGGCCCGATTATTGCTTTGCGTAAGAAAATCCCAGCGTTGGATGCTGGCAAACACGCAAAGTCGTAAAATCAACCCAAGTTGATAAATAACATTTTCGGTATGAATAGGACCACCTGAAAGCAGGCACACTGTGAATGCCTGTTAGGATGTGAAATTCGTTTTTACTTATTCCACCTACCATACCGCACCGTCATGTCGGAGAACCCCTGCCCTGTTTATATTCGCCGACATGACAGACGGACTATAGCAGCTTTGATGCTAACTGGCGCAGATCCATGAAGTACTTTTGTCAGAGATGACTGTGACAAAAATGGCTAGAATTGTTGCCAATTGTAGCAAATATCCCAACAACTATTAAATGGATATGTTGAACTGACTAGTAGTCAATGTTTTGGGAGTTAGATAAGTCGAGGAATGACTGGACAGATGAATCCTGCTGGTACCCCACTCCTGCTTTCTTCCTGAAGGCATATATCTGGTCGGCCATCTATGGGCCTGTAAAAAAGGCTCGTTAGGTTGAAAGATGTTTCAGTTGTTGTCAACACCAATCTATAAGAAGAAAACGGCTGAAGGAAATTCACTTTTAGTCTGGATGATGGACTGTGGAAGACTGTTCGTCATTTCCTCCGAAAAGACGAGCTCCAGAAAGTGGTTGAGATGAAGGCTGGAACGCTAAATCAAGACGACATTCATCAGCCCAATATGGTTGCGCAGAACCTGTACCGTTTAAACATCACGCCCCGTTTACATCCGCCACGTCTGTTTGTTGGTGTCACTGATGATGTGCTTGAGGGTAGATAAAAAACCTCAAGGGAATAAGCTCTTAGCTCAAGTAATTGCAGTTTCTTCCTTTCTGCTCTGTTGCCAAGTCTACGACGTCCATTTTGTCGTATTTGCTGCAGGAACATGTAGTTTGCTCTCGCTTAGCATAGTTTTCCTGCACACACGCTCTATTTATGTAACATCACAGAGGGACATGAATAATCTTTCTTTGTATCCCAGGTTAGATGCCTTTTCTCTTGCCCTATCCCAAAGGATATTACTAAATATAACACACTCATTAACTCTAACCCAAACGCTAATCTCCCAGCACTGGGGGGGGGGGGGGTTAGGATTAGCATTCACATGCGATTGGGGAAGCAAGCACTGATATTTCGACGCATGGGCGTTTGTCCATCGACGGTTGAGTGCAAAAATCGTTCAACTCAACAACGCCTCCTCAAACCTGGCCAAAAAAATTTAGCGTTCAAAAGTTGTAGACGACAGCTTGAATTCAGACAGTGTTGCTAATTGTTCTACCGCGGCAAACTCCAGAAATTTATGTGGCACAGCCCCCAACTTTCCCCTAAAACTTGGGCTCAGGGCAAATGACATACAGTAGGTGTGCTAACTCGCGTAATGTTAGCCGAAAATTTAAAATGCGTGTTCGACTCGGAAAGGATACTTAAGTGGGATTTTAATATTTACTACTGTACAGCGTAATTCCTAGATATTTCAGCTACTTGGGGATGTCGGCTTTTGATTGAATTTCTTTCCAGACACGAGACACTTTTTCGAAACCAAATGATACCCATCCCTTAAGCAAAAAATTTGAAGAAGACCTAATCTTCTGCCCAATGAGCAAAAGAATGAATATTTTCATGCATGTTTTCTATAAAATATATCTAAATTTACAAGTATACTGAGAATAAATGATAAAAATGCATATAAATTATGTAGTTCGTTTGAACGGGGTGTCGTTTTTGCAAGCCGTAGAAAACAAGTTCGTTCAAAAGTTAGCATCCTGAAGTAACTGAAATATCTTGGGATTATGCTGCAAGGTGAGTAGTGTTACAACCTCACTTAAGTAACCTTTTAGGTTCGGGAACGCATTTCAGAATTTCGGTTAGAATTTCACGAGTTAGTACGTCAACTGTACTTTTTGAGGTCCTCTGGTCGCAAAAAACACAGTATGAATTGTTCCCACCGGCAGTCCCATTATGAGTGGTTAGTAAACCAACACAAATGTGGTAGATTTGAAATCGTTTTAATTCAATTGGGACAATCTCCCCTACAACTTGCTGCAAAAAGAAAAAAAACTGTTGGTTTAAAAATTTTCTTTTGCTCTTTTTAGTGGCATTCTGCTCCATCAGTCCGACCTCCTCGTGTGGTTTGAAATCCTCGAACTCAGTGATGCGGGCGAGTAAGTTTGCCTTTCTCTAACCAGTAAACAGAGGAGCAGGGCCAAAATGCATTATTTTTTTCTCACTCGAAGCACAAATGCCAGGAAGGCGAAGACTCCGAGTGTGCTTTCCGTATGCGAAATTGGCCAATTTTGTCTTGAATAATGAAACATAGTAGCTGTTTTAATGCGTAGGAGGCTCTGAATTCTGGCCGCTGAACCAGTGAAAACGATTTTAGGAAGGTTTTTGTAATAAAGTATCCCACAGACTGCGTATTTCTACATTAATCAAACAGTGCAAACAATAATACGGAAAATATCCAATGTCTGTCTAAATGGAGAATCAGACAGTAAATTATTGACTGACTCTGGTCTATTATTTCAAAAAATTTCACAGGAGGAGCATTTGAACTGCACTTTGAGGAATATCCGTCCCGCAATTTGAAGGCATGCTATCCAAAGAGCTACATAACAGAACATTATGAGTAGAAGTAGTGTGGGAAGTCACCAAAGTTGACGATACCTTTACCCAATGTCCATTCTAGTACCTTTATCCCAGGTACCTCGTAGACAATCTTGTGCGCATTACATCATTTGTTCTGTTTGATGAGGTGCTTCTTCACAAGTTGTTAGAAATGAAGTCGAATTGTTCAGACCAAAGATGCAAGGCTATGCAGCGATAGGCAGCGGTTATAACGAAAATTTTAGTCCATTTCCTAACCACCCGATGAAATTGGTAGTACCCGTAAATGCGTGTCTTCCACAGCCGGAAACGTCTTGGATGTATAGACCATCACATTTGGGGCACGATAGATCACGGACTCTTACGTTATTCTGACTATCATGATATGTGTAGGAGATGACTGTCTGCCTTCAACAGTCTAATGGTCCAGAAGAAGGCAGGAATCGGTGGTACCACAGTCGTCAACCAGTAAGGAGATGGCGGTAACGAAAGCTGGGGATGTAGAAGGAAGTAAACATTCACGATGACTGTAATATCGCGCTAAGGACCCGATGAATAATCCCAAAAACCCCTTATCACCCGACACAGTCGTTCATTTTCAGACCATACCTGAAGCACTGAAGATCGATCTGTGTACTTTGTCAGTATTTTGGCCGAGGAGAATCGGAGGGACGAGGAACTCCTTTAACAGTCAACGGCTTCTGATGCATCCTTCTAATTGTATCCTTAGAAATGCTCGTTTCGGACTGGCTAAACTAATGTGACCAGCACAGTATGTAAGTTCCAGAAGCGAAACGTTGTTTGCGGCCGTACCGTCGCGAAATGTTTGCCCCCATGATAACGTAAGAAGCCAAAGGTGACCGATGTAGGTAAACGTGTATGTTGAACAGGGAGTGGCTTTGAAAGACATCGGTAGCAGTGAAGTACCATGATTTATAATTGTGAGTGCACTCAAGCAAGCTCAGCCTACAGAATAAGTCGAGCGTCGGGTAGACTTTGTCAAAGGCCATTTCAGTCTTCAACCTAGGATAAGGAGTATCTGCGATCTATGATCAGATTCAAGAAATGTTAACTGAAAATCTGAAATGCGTTTTTGATTAAATAGGACTACTTAAGTGCGGTTGTCATAGTAAAAATCATGCAGCAAAAACCCAAGACAATTCAGTCGTGACAGGATATTGACTTTCAAATGCATTTCTACCTGGTCGCTTTCAAAAATCTCATTCGTCAAAAATGGCTCTTTAAGTAGCAAGCTTCTGTCTGTTTTAAAGCAAACCTGCGTTCAAGTGGGCTCTTTTTGCTTATTTGGTAGCAGACTATATCCTCTTTAGATTTCATACCAAAGGAAGGGCATAATTCGGCTTAAAAAGATTTTTTCATTCATGAATAATTTTGAGTCAGATCTACAAACGCATTTACATTGTAGGCTACAGGTTTAAAAGTTGTCTGCCTTCCATGCAGAGAGAATCACACATACGTCCATTTCATTTAGAAGATATCATGGAAGGAGTCATAAACTCTTGGATTATATTGTATACTTCATAAACAGCATTTATAAATGGACAGATGCGATATTATTTGGATGAACCTTTCAAAGTTAAAAAATTCTTATTTACAAACTTTGTTAAAGTCGAAGGGTACCCCGTCTTCAAATATAAGATTCGAATAAGGTGTGAATTGCTACCAAGCATGCAAATCAAAACACATTCCAGCGCTTTGTCTTGTTCAGTTTCCGAGGAAATTGATGCGCAAACTTGGAGTTAATCGTCCGGAACAGACCTTTTCAGACATAACCCGTAATGTGATATGAACACTTGGGGTGAAAGCAATCGGTTACTGCTGAATAACCGCGTAATATGCACAAACCGCCAATAGGCAGTCAGTAGTATAGAATTGTGTAATTATTTATCGAAATGACAACACAGGTAGAAGCGAAAAGTCCAGACACGCGTGTTTCACCGATCTTGTGCCGCTGCCTGACGCAGCTGTGAGGGGTCCGTCTCATCAGTGGGTCCCCAGCGCATTAATTTCCTCGGAAATTAAACAAATAAAGTTGGGACAGCGGTTCATATATCAGAAAACACAAGTGGGAGGCTGGACGACCCACTGGTGAACCCCTACCTGACGCAGCTGCAAGGGGGTTCGGCGCATCAGTGGGTCTCCCAGCCTTCCACGTGTGTTTTCTGTTATATGAACCCCAGTCCCACCTTTTTTGTTCAGTTTCCGGGGAAATTAATGCGTTGGGGACCCACTGATGAGCGTGACCCCTCGCAGCTGCGTCAGACAGCGGCACAAGATCAGTGAAACACGCGTGTCTGGGCTTTTCGCTTGCTCCTGTATTGTCAGTACGGTAGAAAATTACGCATTCTGACAATTTTTCAAAATAAAATGCATTCGAATTCATGTGGTTGGATGAAATCGTCAGAATAAATGCGTATAGTTTAGGTTATCGTCTTTACCGAGTGTAATTTACGCACGCAGCTGAGTAGCAATTCATCTAAAAATCGGCCTCTTGCCGTGACTGAATGATCCTGGGTTCAGAATGCTCAAGTATTCCTTCACTAGATGTGGTTATTCAGCCACACTTGAAGCAAACAAACCCCAGCCACCTGTAATACGAGACCGGTAGTAATGGGGGTTTTGACTGGTGGGTCGGTGAACGTAAGGCGATGATTTCAAGCAGTTGCATGAAATGAAAAGCTACTGAGAATGCGCGTTGGTATTTTGAGTGATTGAGAAGTAGTTGCTCTAGCCCTTAACCCTAACTTCTTACTCCAACCCAAACAGCATTGTATCCATCAGGTGGGGCAACATAACCACAGCTTACCGGAAACTGATTTCAACATTTCCGTTTACATTTTATGAGATCGATCATACACTGCATAAAGGCTTGCGCATCCACGGATTGGCTGAGCGACACATCGTGCGACCTCACCTACAGTAGGTAGGCTAACTCATGAAATGTCAACTGAAACTCCGAAATGCGTTTTCGTTTCGAAAAGATCAATTAAATAGGCTTGTAAAACTAATCGACCTGCAGTATAATTCTATAATAATTCAGTTACCTAAGGATGCGGGCTTTTGAACGAACTTCCCTCCAGGTGCATGCAGAAGCTTTACTCTGCAAAAAACGACTACTTATGTAGCATACATTTTCTCTTTGATTTTCGACGCCCCTGAATATCCAATTGTATTTCATGAAAAACACTCATAAAAATATTCATTTTCCCGCTCATTCGATAAAACATTGCGTCTTCTATAAAGATTTTAGTCGAAGGAAGGACATGATTCGGTTTTAAAAAGTGTCTAATCGTGAGACTTCTAAATACCATGAAATGGCTGTACATAAAACGTAATGTCTCTACATTTACCAATGTGGCTTGTAAAGTTAGCAATATGGATCAAATTCAATGGATAATTGTATGAACCACACATGGTCTTCTCTTAATACCGTAGAGAAATGTGTGGTTTACCGTACGCGGACAATACATGGTTAGTAGTTTGGAAACCCTAAATGCATGTTTGACGACAGAGCGGGTTCAAAAGTATTCGGAACTTGGAAAACTTTTTGAAGACCGAATAATATTCTTTCTTCGAGTATCAAATTGGAAAAAAACGTAACTTTCCACCGAAGGATCGGGAGAACGAATATTTTTAAACATGTTTTCCATGAAATATAATTGAATCTTTAAGGGCATCAAAAATCAGTGAGATAAATGTATGCCACTTAGGTAGTCATTTTTGCAGAGCGTAGTTCATGCATGCAGCGGGAAGGAAGTTCTTTCGAAAGCCGGCATCCTGAGGTAACTGAGTTATTATAGAATAATACAGCGGACTGATTAGTTTTACAACCCTTCTTAATTAATCTTTTCTAAACGAAAACACATTTCGGAATTTCAGTTGACATTTCATGAGTTAGTCCACCTACCATATTTGGCTCTCCCAAAAGTATTCCCTGATTTGGGTCTTGTGAGATGGCCATCTTGTTCTGTCACGTATTGGTCAATTTAACGTGCGATTATCTTTGCCTCCCCCCCGCCCCCCCCTCCCAGGTACGTCCCTGTGCCTGTTTTGCGTTCGGAGGAGACATCCGGTCAGGGCGCATTTCTGCTTCACCAGGGGCTCCAGCGGCGTATCGCCGTGACCATAGTCCAGCATCCAGAGGTCAGCGGAGGCGAAGACGGCCTCCTGGCGCCTCCTGCCATCTTCACGGATGTTCGCGAGGTCGTAGTGGGTCGGGCAAGGGATACACCTGAATTCCTGCTCAGTGACGCCCAGACACAAATCCTCTCTCTTTCCCTCCTCTCGGCCAGATATATACCGCAGGCTGGAGATGACAGGTAAATTTCGCCAGTCCAATTTCATCGCCCCCCCCATCCTCTCACCGAGTCCACTGTTAGCGTAAAAAAATTTAGTTTGAGTGCAATCACTGCCTGGTGGTTTATCAAGACCACAAATTTCGCCAAGATATGGAACCACAGAGCGTCAGAAATGGCCATGAAACGACTTCTTCGGCCATGTGTTGTGTTCCAGTTGACATACGATTGTATAATTTTTGTTCAATAAATGGTTTATCCTGTCATAAAAATTGGCCTATCGGTCTAAAGCAAATAACTCTTACCGCTGCTTATTCCGACCAAAATGTATTTGCTTTCATATAGCCCGATTTTTCGGAGTCCAATGTGCGTAAGTAGTTTAGTGTATTTTGGTCATGTTTGAGGATAATAAGTAAGCAAACCCAAGTCACCTCTAATACGAGACTGGTAGTAATAGGGGTTTTTACACGTGGAGCCGGGAACGCACAGGCGACGAGGTCAAGTAGTTGTATGCAAATGAAAAGCTATTAGGAGTGCGTGATTGTACTTTCAATGGTTGAGAAATAGTTACGCTAACCCCTAACCCTAACTCTTAACTATAGCCCCTAATCATAAACCCCAACCCCTGACCCTAACCTTTAACCACAACCCCTAACCCTAAGCCCTAACCATAGACCCTAACCCTTACGCCGAACCGTAACCCGTAACACCGACTCCAACAGTAATGTGTCCATCAGGTGGGGCAACCAAACCACATATTACCTCCATAACAGTAATCAAATTAAAATATTCATTTGCAATTATCATTTGTGGTCTGTGAGGTCTAAATGTTCTTCATATATACGTTAAAACAGCATAAGGATTTGCATATGAACTAAAAAACAGGTATTTCTGTAGAGCTAGCTAGTCAGCGCCGAGGTGGACGTGTTCGACGTTTTCCTTGGTAAGTGTCGTCTAAACTTATTCGATTTCACAGTAAGGTTTTATTATGGGCAGCTCCGCCATGCTACAAACATTGACCTTTTTTGTCTCGAAGAGTGCGCCTTATTCTCCACTTCTTGCAAAGCCCTACTTCATCTCATCGGGTTTATTGTGTTGTAATGTTGGCGTCTCCTGGAACCGGAGAACTTGCTACCCCCTCGTTCTGACCCACATTTTGGCAGTGCCTATGTGAACAGGACTTTTTGCTTTGCAAAAACAGCGTGTGTTTGGACCTATTCTAATTCCTAGGGGTGCTATAATTAACGCACACCACTTAGCGTCAAAGATGGAATTATTGAGGCAATAAATATCTGAAACATACAGCAACAGATCGGGGCAGGGTAGAGACGTAGTCGTCCATGTCCTTTTAATGTGTCAAATCACCTCTAGAAACTGTTTGAACACGACAGCTATGGGAGGGGGGAGGAGAGTGAGATAGATTCCGCGAACGTCCCTCCCCCCATTGCAATGGGCGGAATTGTGAGTTAGGTGGCTTAAGACAAACAAATCGCCTTTCCGTATTGTTGATGGCGGCTTTTGAAGCTATGGAGCACCATAACGCTCTAGGTGTGGCTATGAAATCGTCGTTCGGCCTGCCTCAGCTACCGATGATGGGCGGCGCTGCCAATCGTTTCAGTGTTGAGTTGAAGATAATCACACGTTTGGAAATCTTCGAATGAAGTTGGTTACGCATAATTATAGCATAATATGACATTAAAGTCGCAAACACATCGGGAACATAACCAATGAACGGTAGTTCTAAGGGGGGGGGTGGTTGAACGGGTCTAGACGGGCCGGTATCGTAAGGTGGTTAGGGTGGAGGAAGAGGGAGGGGAGAAGTGGTAGGAATCTGATGGTGAACTGTGCTTAAGTCTCGTAGCGTGAAGAGGTAGGATGCAGGAACGAGTGTGCCGGGCTCTCCCTGGCCCAGGGTAGTTTGATGACTTGCATGAACGCCTTCTGCGAGCGCAGGACAACTGCTGGCGTAAGAACTTGGAGTATCATTGTACTGATGACTCGAAATGCTCGGTTGACGTTTACCTTCGTAGCGACTGCCATATGTTTAGGAAACTTCGAATGGGGTTCGTCGCGCACGCTTAAAACATTATTACAATCAAAATACTTATAAAACCAGAGTTGCGGGCATATTGGGTAAACTTCTAAACTCTCTGGGTGGAACATCGTATCATGTTCCCTGAGTTCAAAAAGAACTAGAATGATTGGACGAGATGCAGGCCAAGCAGGTGGGAGTCTAAAATGCAGAAGACGGCAAGTGTGGCTCATACGATTGAGCTCGATCTTACAATCACTAAGTTATTATTCGCACTATAATAAACTGTATAAGTGAAGCAGATGTTTGAGCCCTCTGGGGTCGACCGCGGGGGCAGCGACTTGATCTCTCAATCATTTAATTATTAAAAGAAGAAGAGGCGTTCACCGGGAGGTGTTTATTGGAGGTCCGACTTTTCGAGTAGTTTATTCGTCTACCCATCTTCAGAGACTGTGCACACTCCCGCTTATAAGGCGCACTTTGTTCACCGTGTGGCCCGCCAATGCCGCCTGTGTGGCTGCATCCAACCCGCACGTCACCCTGACCTGAATCGCCCCCGTCGGCCGCGGTGATGACTGACGGCCCCGATTGTCCCGCGCCGTGACTGTCCCCCGTTAAGAAGGTTCGTAAAGTCAGATAAGGGGAGGCAACTTAATGTGGAGGTTGACAGAACAGTCGGCGGACATTCAGGCTTCTTGCACTTGCCTTGATGTATGATCATCACCCCTCCCCACAGTCTCAACGGCGGCAAAGTTGAGGATGTATCCCATTTGCGCGGCATGGGTTGCTACCTCTGACTTCGGGTCCAACCTTCGCGCGGCCAACTTATGCTCGTGCATTCACGTTTGCATCCGTCGGCCGGTTTCCCCAACGCAGTTGCACCTTCCGCAGCTGCATTGAAGTCGGTAGACAACGGCCGATATCTCCTGCTTAGGGATCGAGACGTCTCTTCTTTTTTTGCCACCTGGGAATCGCATTTTCACTACTATTGACATTTAATTGTTATTCACACTGTAATAAATCCTACTGGTAATGTTTTTAACTATTTATTTAGGACCTTCTTCCGGTTCGAGGCAGCCTGGGACAGTTCGTTGCACGGATCCTACCTCCTCAATCGCGCAACACCCAAGGGTCAAAGGGTCTACATCACCATGTCCTGCTATGTGGAACTAGAGGGAGCCATTAGACCCGCCTGCCTCACGAAGGATCTCCCAATGATAATTTTCCCCCGGTCTTCCAAATTTACGGTTCCCAGGTTTGCACCAAGTCAACAGCATGATCTTTCTATCGTCTTGTCTACCTGTTCCGACTTATTTGACGCTGTCCTTTTGCCCGCATCTTTGCTTCGTCATCAAATTTGTCTGTTAAGAATCACGCAGATGATAAAGGAACATTTGACGTTGTGGATATCCCTGTGTCGTGTCTCAAAGCACGCGGCTGTCTTTGATGTGCCCTCCTTTAGGCGTGTGACATGGTTGGTGAGCTCGTTGTTTTGTCCTTGTGGGCTAGCTTCCGGCTGACGCACCTGCGTACGATTTCATTGGTTAGGTCGTTGCGCACGCTGATTGGCAGTTTCCTGCGGCAAAATGACCAACACCATGTGACTGGGATCTATGACCTTCAGCTGAGAAGAGTTGAGAATCAGCGTAAGTCTCCCCTCTCCAGTTCTACTCCCTGAAGCTTTAAGAAGTACCCGTTTCATCGTCAGTGTAGGAAGCCTAAATCTCTCTTGCTTCCCAAAGTGCAGCTAACAGTTCAAGTATTGAAAATTTTTGTTAATTGCCGTGTGATGAAAATGTTTAAAAGAGTTAGGGAAGGTAAATACAACAAGTTCAAGATGCACAAAGACTAGGTTCGCCCTAAACAAAAATGCTTGGTAGATATGATAATTTGTCCTGCATGTGATTTAGCTGGCCAACCTGGAGGCTTTGATTGCCATAATTGCACAATGCCAAGCAAGTGAAACAAGGGCGTCAACATACGAGCGAACGCAACTCACTTAGTTCTAATCACACGAGTTAGCTCTTTCAAGCGATGCATAAAACGCTCGCTCTCAGTAGACATAAGATGACGGGTGGTTGGCAATTGGAAGTCAGTCCCACTTACTGACACTTCAGAATAAAGATAGGAAGGCTTGTAATGTACGTGGTACTGTTAGGAGACATTGAAATACCAACTCCTTCTATGACCAGAATGCCACCTAATATGTCAGTCAACTACGACAGAATTGTGGGCTTTATACACACAACAGACATACTTTTATTGAATTTCACCCTAGGAAGAGCTTGGTTGCTCTGAAACCGCTCTTTTCCATTCGCTGTACATGTCACCGGCTTGCAATCTAGAGGTTTTGAAAGCGCTTACAATGCGTCGAGCACGGGATTCTACAAGGCCTGGGTTAGTCACTGCCATTCGTCAGTCATACCTTAGACCTAGGCTGAGTGGATCCAGAAGATACTTGCTTGTTACTCAAGCGTCTAGCCAAATTTTATGAGCGTAAGGACGGCAGGATTCCCTGAGACTACAAGTGAACTAAGAGAACGGAAACCACGCTACAAATGTGGGACTAGTTACCTATTTCGTTGCGGTACTGCGAACATTAGGCTGCGTCTCATTTATAGAAGTCGATTTTGGTGAACACGAGTGTAAGCTTATTCACTGCATAAAACGCCTCATTCAAACAGTACAAAATGGACAAGACATCGGAGTACGAACCCCCCCACCCCAATAATATAGGTGAAATTAGGTCGAATTTCAGGCAGAGTTGGGTTAGAGTTAGGACGACGTTTAAGAGGGGAATGGGCGCCCTTCCAGGAATGAAGCACAAGGTCGCTTATATTATCATAAATTAATTAAAGGTTTTCACTCCAACGACGTCAACAAACTGCCCTCTGGCACTGGAAACGCCGAGCTGTGGGAAGATTTGTCGCTCCAGCGGATGTCATTTTTCCTCTCGGGGTAAACGTCGATCGGCGCAAAATACTGTATACGTCACCGCTAATTCTTATAGGTTCTAAAAACAGAAATCAGAGAAAAACTACTTGTTATTTTGACAACGGGGAAGACTCACACTGCTTCTTGCCGTACGTTTTTACAATTAAAATATCAGGCCTCTATCAGTTCAGACGAACCAGCAGATCTGCCAAGACCCCCTTGTCCGAAATATTGGACGGTGCAATCAAATGAGAGTGAATATGTTATTGTCAAACTGACCTGATATAACCTACTGTCGGAAATTTACTTTTGTCAAAAAACATTGATTAGGCGCAGAATAGCAAGTAGGAAAGAACACAGGGGTGGGCGAGTAGGCTGGGATTGTGGACTGCAACTTGCCATTTCTCGCTGATGGCCAATCAACTTGCGGAGGTCATGATTAAGATAGGCGATTCCGGCCAAAATCTATCCCGATAGGTTTAAGGCAACATGATAAGGTTTTGAAGGAGGAGACACGATCGCTGGATAAATAGCTTTATTGGCCTGACATTTCGGATTCCTGCTCTAACTCATCATCAGAGACGAAAGCAGATACGGGTGGTTCATGCACAATGGGCTGTAGTATTTATAGGATGCAGTAGCCATGCTACCGCATACCTATGAATGTTCACGGCTCCCCCCGCCCTCCTTTATCAGGGATCGTTGCACGTGGCGTGATGGCCAACATTCGCGTCATTAATTGCTGCAACTTCATCACATGCGTTGGAAGTTGGTGTGATGATTGCTTGACTATCTGATCCACCGACACTGGCGTTGGGAAAAGTGTTCACCTGTGCACTCCCCGCGTGGCTAATTACTCCGCCTAGGTGAAGTCTCAGCACCGAGTATGGAAGGGGAAGTTCATTGCACTTGTTAATGGATTGGGGGCCAGTAAACCATGACTCAAGCAGTTCCCGGCTCACGCGGTTGTCACCTCTTGCGCGAATTTCAGCCTCGTCAAATTTGAATGTGTGGCCGGAACCCGTCGAATGAGCCGCAACTTGAGGGCCAGAGTCATTTCTCCGCACCGCTGCAGCGTGTTCGGCCATTAGCGTTTGGAGTTGTCTTCGGTTCCTCCGACGTAGTTGCTTTGTCCGCAACTGCACCAGATCCGATAAACGACTCCAGACGTTTCGTGCCACGGCAGGGGGTCTTTCGGTTTCATTAAATGACGCCTGATGGTTGCCTCCGGTCTGTGTGCAACTCTAACCCCAAGTGGTGCGAGAAGGCGGCCGACAGCTTCCGAAACATTCTTGACATATGGAAGCGCTCGCCAAAATTTGGTGTCTGTGCGGTTAGACCTTTCGTTCCTTTTGCGTATGCACCGTTTGTTGAAGTTGCACGGGTAGCCATTGGCTTTTAAGACCCGTCGGTGGTATCGTAGTTCGGCAATCTTTTCCTCAGGCCAATAAAGCTCTTGTCTCAGCGATCGTGTCTCCTTCTTCAAGAATGCTTCCTGGGACTCGTCTCTTCGTTTGCATTGGCAATGATAAGGTTTTTTGTTTTTCTTTTTTGGAATGTTTTGGGTAAAACGATGTGGAGAAACCCGCGCTAATGCGTCTAGCAAACTATCAACCCACCAGGAAGGACCTATAACTTCTACTACACTTTCGAATAAGTAATCCTTATAGGAAAACACCAGCTTAAAACATCAGATCACATTCAGACAAGTGATTATGAATCACACGGGATTATTCAAGTGATCATTGCGGGGTAGAGGCAACATTTCGACGTGACTAAAATATCTTAAGACTATGTTGCAAGAAAAGCAACATCATAAACTTATTTAAGTAGCCATTTATGATATAAGTCGCACTAAGAAAATTAGGTTGCTATTTCATAAAATGAGTCATTTACTGTACAAGGGAACAGTTATCCGGGAACTTTAAAATAACACCATAAAATTGTCAATACCCATGCCTCTAAGGTACATCCTAAGTCAAGCCAAGAATTTAGTATGATTTTATCTGCACTTTTTGGACAAAAAAGCCCGTAATTGGCTAAGCACTGGTATATAGAGAGTTGAGGATTCATCTATTTGATGAAGTGTTAATCGAAATACTAAAATGTGTTTTCGATTAGTAAAGATTATTTAGGTAGTGTTGTAGTAGCAGTCATCATGAAACACAATCCCCAGGCATTTCTGTCATGTCAAGATGCCGGCTTTTTAACGGAGGTTCTGTTCGGTCGTTTGGGAAAACAACATTGGACAAAAAATGACTGCCCAGGTATGAGGAAGCTTTCCCATTGATTTCCGAAGCCCTTGTAAGCTCAAGCACATTTTGTGAACGCCATTCATAAAAGATTCCTTCGTGTACTGATATTGCGGCAATAACGTCGTCCTCAACTTTTATTTGAGAAAAAGGTGGCAACCAGCTTCAGAAAGTTCAAAATTGTGGGATTTTTTAGATTGTTAAATGCCCATTCACGAAACACCACGTCTGTCCATTTACTAACGATGTTTTTTATATTCACAGCATGGTCCACACTAACGTCGGCATTTTGTGGGTCCTATATGACGTCCTCTTAATAGCATTTGGAAACTTAAGAATTTCCCTACAAAGAAAATTCGCAACCTGTTGTTTGTAAACCCTGAATGCAAGTGTAGCAGCAAGTCGGCTTTAAGATGATTCGGGGATTTTAAAAAGAACTTTGCCAGGAAGAAAGATACCTTTCTTCAGGCATGATCTTTAAAGAAGACCTACTTTGCTACTTGCGGGCACAATGAGATTTTGCGCATGTTTTCCACAAAATGCATCTGAATCTACGGAGGAATCATTCCTCAATAGGACAAATTAATACTATTTAAGTAGTCCTTTTTACAGATTGTGGCTGGAAATATGCACATCCAAAAGTCAGCATCCTGATGTGACAGGCTTATATTGGCGAGTATGCTATACGCTATTTAGCATAATAACTCAACCTAAGTGCTCCTTCCTAGTCAAGATCACATTTTAGCGCTTCGTTTACTATTTCACGTAAGGGCACATCTTTTGAATTTCCCCATTCACAAAGACTCCCCTGTATGCCTCCTACAGAGCAGCACAACGATAATTAATCGTCTACTCTAGTTCAAGTGCACCGAATAAGTCGTGTTTTCAAGTTGGGGCTTTTTTGTAAATGGGACCGGATGAGCAGAAAGCATGGTTCAATGCATTGCGCTGTCGTATTGCGGTAGCTTTTCTCTACTTGACAGTTCGACCGTCGATTCCGACGATGTCCACGGTGGGCTACACACCAAGGTGCAGCGGGCACGGTGACTTGCGTCTGAATTAGTTTATGATGATGGTAGACTTGCGCAGCATCCACCGCACTCTTTCTCTCTTCCCCACTCCCCACCTGGACCCGGTGTCAAGACAGAAGCACAAAGACCGGAGACGAGGGAGAGCGCAGGTGGTTGGCATGGGCCCCGTTTCAAGACAGAGTCAAGATAACCAGAGGCAGGAGAGGGCGCCAGTTGTTGGTACGGCCAGATGCGCACCTAGACGTGCCACCACACCCCTGGTCCACACAGCAAACCACCAGGTTTTGACCAATGATAACAACACCACAGCAGGGGGTCAGAAGGACGAGGATGATGATTGGGCAGCCAAGCTCACAACTTTTATGCCCAGCGAGAACGCAAGAGCATCTGCCGACAGGGAGCCAGGTGTCAGGGAACTGCCAGCATATATCAGGCTGTGAAGTCCATAGTTTGCTGATACTGGCACAGCACACGATTTCAGACCTTTTGACCTTTTGACCGGTGTGATAATTGCTCGGTCATCTGGCTCTCCGGCCTGCGTGCTACCCGAGTGGTTACTTACAGTGAGTGACCTATCTCATGAAATGTTGGCTGTAATTGTGAAATGCGTTTTCGATTAGGAAGGATTACTTGGTCGCGGTTGTGATACTGCTTATTTTATGGCATACTCTTATAACATTTCGGACTTGGCAGGATGTCGGCTTTTAAATGCACTTCTCTTCAATTTCCTGTAGAAATCGGGCTCGGTAAAAAATGACTACTTAAGTAGCATGCATTTTTTCCATTGATTTTCGATGGGCTTGGAAATTCAAATATATTTTACAGAAACCACAAACAAAAATATGAGTTCTTTTAGTCAATCAATAGAGAATCACGTCTTCTTTATATTTTATTCTTAAGGAAGGAGTATAATTAGGTTTAAAAAAAGTTTTCTAATCGCCGAAAAATTTGGAGCCTGATCATTCGTTGCATTAGCGCTTAGTGATTACACTCTACAAGGAGCATGCGTTCCGCGTAAAGAAAATCCCATATTTTTCTATGTCATTAAAGAGATATCATACAGGGTCCATAAAATTTTGCAATGGATGCGGACCATGTTGTACACTTCATGAAGAGCAGGGGTAAACGGCCAGGTACGATGCTATGTGAATGGACATATCGCGGTCTTAAAAAGTCTCATAATTAGAAACCGTTTTTAAAACCTAATTATACTCCTTCCTTAAGCATAAAAGATAAAGAAGACGTGATTCTCTATTGATTGACTAAAAGAAAGCACATGTTGGTTTATGATTTCTATAAAATATATTTAGATTTCCACGACCATCGAAAATCAATGGGAAAAATGCATGCTACTTAAGTAGCCATTTTTTACTAAGCACGCTTTCTACAGGAGATTGAAAAGAAGTGCATTTAAAAGTAAACATCCCGCCGAGTTCGAAATGTTATAAGAGTATGCCGCAAGATAATCAGTATTACAACCGCGACCAAGTAATCCTTCCTAATCGAAAACGCATTTCAGAATTTCAGTCAACATTTCATGAGATAGGTCACTCAGTGTACTTTTCCACTGAAGGCATTCACCATGGCCAACACAAACGGCTCTAACCCTAGGTTCATCGCAACTTAAAAGGCCGTCTCCCATTACAGACAGAAAACAGAATCTTGAGAGGCGCTAAATTTGTTAGCACAGAAATCTGAGATAACTGGACCCCGTCTGCAGCGCAGGCCATATTCCACCGCATTCACAGAAACATCCTTAGCCGACCGCCATAATATCGCCGTTCGACGAGCCGAATTCCGAAGTAAATGGCACTTTGGAGGATTTCGCTTTTAGAATGGCACGAAACATACTCAAGCCACTTTATTCGGGGAGGGGGGCATAGTCCGCCGTTTTTTCGCTCTTTGCCAACTACACGGTCGACGGCGGAAAAAGATACCACAAGAAGGAATTTGAGGAATGTCGCACTGACAGCCTTAGCTACATACTCTTGTGCATTTCGTGTAAAACATATGCCACATGTCTCGGCGGAGACCTCGAATGTTGGCAGCATTTACTTCAGCCTGATTTTATGCGGATTCCGTGGCGAAGACCACACACAGGCATTTTTAATTTCATTTTTACCCCACATATCGGACAGAAATCTTAACCCCCGCAACAGACGCTTTTCAGTAGATCACGAATTTCACAGCCCATGGTGGCAGGGCGGTACCTCCCACAAGGAAGATCAAAGCGACCAGGTTTGTTATGAGGCTCACTTGCGTTGCCTGTGCGATTGGCATGGGAACCTATCAGCATCGTCAGTCGACCAGGAAAGTTCGGCTTGGTGTCGTATGAAACCTGACGCCGGGTGACTGGTGCGTGAACACAGCTCTGTCGCCATTTTCACAGAAATTCGTTCTCGTGTGTGACGGCCAGCAAGAATAAACAGAAATGACTGTTTAGACATCAGTCTCGGCTGCGTAGAGTCGACTTCCACCCGTGGTGGCACGACCGGAGACTGTGATAGGGAGCGGCGTCGACAATAATTTGCGCTGACATCAAAAAGACCGCTAAAACAGTAGTCTTTCCGCAGATGTCACCTCTTCCTTGTTAGTCAACGTAACGATAGTGTCATTTCTGTCCGTAGGTAAAGTCCCTGTCTCCAAAATCTGCTATCGGACGGCCATGCAGCTGATCAGAGATGTATATCTAGCAGCTGCAGCTGATTTTCGTTGGAATACATACCCCTAGAAGGGCTTTCTAAAGGTCACTTCCGTCATTACGGCAAAGATATCTGCGGAAGGTGGTTTGCTGCACGTGCGGTGCTGCTGGTGATTTTCGCCCTTCAGGGCACGTTGCGTCTATCAGAGCCGCTGTCATGTCACTTCTGGACTCTTCGATCGTCAAGACTTATGGGCTAACAAGCTGACTCATCTGGCAAATATCTTGCGGCACTTAGACATCGAAAAACTTATTCTAGTATTGTCACGGCCGCACAATTCAGTAGAGAGTCGGAGGACGCGGGGCCTCGAAGCCAGGATTGCTCCAAAGACAAGCGTCTATCGCACCTGCTATGATTTGATGTCTTGTACAAGTTACTATGTAACGTAACTCCGTGCGTACCAGCCGGCCACTGTGGACTCGGATGCACGAACTCGAGCGGGCTATGTCGAATTATTGGGCAGCGTGCTACGGCCCAAGCAACGCATGCCATCAACTTTTACTGGATTAGGCTTACTGACCAAGGCATTCAGTACAAAACAAAGGGTGTTACTATCAGTCGACATAACGTCGGGTCCCCACTCTCACCCATCTACAGTATATTTGGTTCCGCCCAAACATCGGTCTGAAGACAGAAGAGTCATAGTGTCGCCTGACCAACCGCCTGCGTGTTTGGATATCGAGAATAGGGAAGCGGCGACACACAGCCCATCAGCTTTTCTCGACTTCCAGTTGCTAGTACTCTTAGGACAGTATGATCATAGACTACCATCTTAAAACCCTACCTGACCAGAATCCGCGAAGAAGCACCGCGTCGATATAGTTGGTCCTATAAACAATTCATGCGGCGCGAACGACTGTCCGAAGGAAGCCATGACAGCTCGCTAACCCGCAGGGCTGACAATATCCCAACATTGTCGCTTTTTAAGTTTCTCAGAAGATTATCAGCGAAAGTGAATTAGATCAGTTTATTCAAGGTCTATAGGCTCAGACCGAGAACTTGGGCCAAAGTCCATCATCTACCGCGGGTAACCGCGTAATATTCATCAACTGTTGACGGACAGTTAGTATTAAACGTTAGGATAAGGTGATGCCATACTAACAGCACAAGTACTAGCCAAAGGCTCATACATGCGTGTTTCGCCGACATTCTGCCGCTGCGCGGCCCAGCTGCGAGGGGTTCGGTTCGTCAGTGAATCCCCCAGCACTCCCCATGTGTTTTCTGATAGATACATATGCTGCGCCATGTAGCGGCAGAATATCGGCGAAACACGCGTGTATGGGCTTTTGGCTAGTACCTGTGCTGTTAGTATGGTCCCAACTTGCCATAAAATACCCCAGAAACCCACGAGACACTGCAGTCATGGTACATGCAACCATGGGGATGGCAGTACACCATCCCAGCAACCGTCAGGTCGCGTCATAACAAGGACTTCAGATCTAATCAACAGCCTGTGTTGAGGTGCACGGCTCCCCTCAGGTGGCAACGAGCAACTAAACTCTAGGCCTAAGGAAACGTCAGTACTGCGAGGTTGGAAGGGGAACGTCGGCCTCCGAGGCTGGGAAAACGGACCTGCAGTTTAAATCGTCCAACAGCTAACTGACTCCTGAGACCTAGACTACTTTATCCCCAGCGGCCAAACAATGTTGAGGCAAAAATATGTTCCAAATTGTTTACTGCATGCAGCAGGAAAGAGAATCCGTCGGATTCATTTTTTAATTCTTCGAGAAAATCCGTCTCGCCTGGATCTGTTTGGCGTTTAATTTTAGACAATCAAATGATGGCTCTTTTGCACGGACCCATTTAGGCGACATTCAGCGGTTCTATTTAACGGAAATATGCCGCGGAGACATCCACAGAGACCTTCAGGGCCGGTCAGGAAAAGGAAGAACCTGGACAGCACTTGTGAGTGTTGGATTTCCTACAGAAAGGGGAGTGAGCAAGCGGATAAGGACATAGGTCCTGTGCAGCGACTCACAGTGACAGAGTCGCCTCAGGTCCTACGGTGAGAGGACGTCTGAGTCGCCTTTGAATTTGTTTTGCCCGTTTGGAAAACCGTAATTGGTCTAGAAGCGGACTGCCATGGAACATGCGGAGGTACACGCGAGAGGTGTAGGGCCATTCGGGTGAAAAATCCGAACGGGGGGAAGATTTGTCAAGCTGAATGAACGCAGAACGTACCGGCGAGAGTCCCATCGACAGCGTGAGCGACTGTAGTTGGCAGGAAGGAGCCAGGCGAATAGGGGCGGCTGCAGAAAGCCAGTGGTTGAGTCACTGATCTGAACGCTGTCGGCAATTTCGTATGCTACGCTGGTATTCGCTGGTTTTTAGTGAGCTGGTACTAATGGTGGCAGAGCATACAGCGAGTGACCGATCTCATGAAATGTTGGATGAAATTCTGAAATGCGTTTTCGATTAGGAAGGATTACTTGGTCGCGGTTGTAATACTAATTACCTTAAGGCATACTCTTATAATATTTCTGACTCGGCAGGATGTTAGCTTTTGAATACACTGCTTTTTAATCTCCTGTCGAAAGCGTACTCAGTAAAAAATGACTACTTAAGTAGCATGCATTTTTCTCATTGATTTTCGATGGTTTTGCAAATTACAAATATATCTTATAGAAACCATATAAATATGCTTTTCTTTAGTCAATCAATAGAGGATCACGTCTTCTTTATATTTCATACTTAAGAAAGGAGTATAATTAGGTTTTAAAAAAGTTTTGTTATTGCCTAAAAATTTGGAGCCTGATCATTTGTTGTATTAGCGCTTAGTGATTACACTCTACAAGATGCATGCGTTCCGCGTAAAAAAAACCACATATTTTTCTATGCAATTAAAGAGATATCTTACAGAGTCCATAAACGTTCGCAATGGATGCGGACCATGTTGTACATTTCATGAGGAGCATTGGTAAACGGCCAGGTACGATGCTATGTGAATGGACATATCGCGGTATTAAAAAGTCTCATAATTAGAAGCTATTTTAAACCTAATTATACTGCTTCCTTAAGTATAAAATATAAATAAGACGTGATTCTCTATTGATTGACTAAAATAAAGCATATTTTTGTTTATGATTTCTATAAAATATATTTAAATTTCCAAGATCATCGAAAATCAATGAGAAAAATGCATGCTACTTAAGTAGTCATTTAGTACTGATCACCCTTTCTGCAGGAAATTGAAAAGAAGTGCATTCAAAAGCCGACATCCCGCCGAGTCCGAAATGTTATAAGAGTATGCCGCAAGATAATCAGTATTACAACCGCGACCAAGTAATCCTTCCTAATCGAAAACACATTTCAGAATTTCATCCAACATTTCATGAGATCGGTCACTTACTGTATAAGATTTCGGATACTGGTAAGGACGTTCGGGTGCCGGCTGGCGAGTTTTCCCCGTGGATATCTCGTAACGACACGGAGATCGGCGCTGGTGTGATGATACCCGGGGGGGGGGGGAACTATCCGGAATGGACGCGCCTGCATCGGCAGTGTGACACCTTGGATGGAGGTTGAGTACGCGAGTAACAAGAATCTCCGAAACCTCGGGACTGAGGAGGTCTGGAGGTTTTTATGGCGTCCTCGTTAGCGGGTGCATTCTGAACGACTGCGGCAGGTGGCTGGAGAATGCAGTCAACAGCTCCGGGCGCACTTGCCTAGATAAGGAAGAGATGCTATGTGCTAGGATAGCTTACACAGAAGAGGACAACTGTCAAATGGAGAAGCTGCTTGTCCATTCGCCGGCTGCCGTAGAAGCTGCGTTGCACTTGCAGTAGATGTGCTAACTCATGAAATGTCAACCAAAATTTCGAAATGCGTTCTCGTTTCGAAAATTAATTAAGTAGTGTTGTAAAACTCACCACAATGCAGCATAAATATATAATCATCCAGTTACCTCGGGGTGTCGGCTTTCGAAGGAACCTATTTTCGGCTGCATGCAAGATCTATACTCTGCAAAAAATGATTGCTTAAGTAGTATGCAATTTTCTCATTGATCTTCGATGCCCTTGAAAATTAAATTATATTTCATGGAGAACATGCACAAAAATATTCATTCTTTTACGTATTCGGTAGAAAATTACGTCGTCTTCCAATTTCATACTCAAAAGAAGTGTATAATTTGGTTTTAAAAAACCTTTCTAATTCCCGAATAATTTTGAACCCGACCTGCTGTTACACTTGCATTCTGGGTTTCAAAACTACAAGCTGTATATTTTCCGTGTACGGAAAACCATACATTTCTTAACGGTGTTAAGAGGAGACCATATGAGGTTCATAAAATTAAGCAGTGGATTTGAGCAATATTGTTAACTTTACAAGCCACATTCGTAAATGCAGATACATGACGTTTCATGAACGGTAATTTAACGGTATTAAAAAGTCTCATAATTAGAAACTTTTTTAAAACCGAATTATACTCATTTTTTAAGTATGAATTTGGAATAAGACGTGATGTTCTACCGAAATTTTGGTTGACATTTCATGAGTTAGCACATCTAATGTACCTAGATAAGGAAGAGATGCTAAGTGTTAGGATAGCTTGCACAGAAGAGGGCAAATGTCAAATGGAGAAGCTGCTTGTCCATCCGCCAGCTGCCGTAGAAGCTGCGTTGGCATATTTATCGCCCAAAGTCTTCATTAAAAATCAGATGCTACGCTCGTTCACGGGTTAATAGGGAGATGTGGACCTCCTCTGGAGCCTTTTCTGGCGGTCTGCCTACAGAACCGTTAAGGCCATCAGAAATATTCATTGACAATGCAGCCAGGACATAGTGGAGTTTCGTATCCGCCCCTGCAATCTGCCTCAACGTTAAAGGAATTTACAGTCTGTGTAACCTTAAAGCAATATTACTGGACCACATGGCCGTGTGGTATGTCTGTCAGTTATTTGCTGGCCGGTGTATTCGCTGCTCATGAACGTGGAACATCGGTCAGAGTTCAGTTGCAGGAGTTAGATGACTGGCGCACGTTGACTGTGCATTTTAAAAACAGCATTCTTATTGTTTTGGAAGCTGAGGCAGCACTGAGAGCCAAAAAGCAGTCCATAAAACCCACGATGGGCAAGGGTCTGAAAATAAAAAAAGAGGGCGCCGTGAATGGGGGTGTGGATTATACACACCATACACTACAAAAAGACGCCTGAGACTGGCGCTGAAGGGCCTTACCTAACGAGAGTTACATCATGTTAAGTTACACAATCAAGTCTAAACAGTCGGACAGCTTTGCCGATGACACAATTTTTGGCCGAACTTGACCTCATCGATCACTAAGCTAATTTTACAGCGGATCGAATTTGGATCTGTCTGCCGTCCCATGTTATTTGGATTAAAAAACACATGTATTTATTGTGAAATATAGTGAAAATATAGAAACTCGGCGTATACTGAGGGGAGGGATTATCAGTGATATTTCTGACTAATTCCCTTTAGCTGGGCGGCACTTGGCTTGTTGCAGTGTCACAGTCGGATTCGTTTCCTTATGTCATCTAACAATGAAGAACTAGAGAGAATTTTCGACTTGTTTTGAACTGGCTATTGGACAAAGTGGTGTCTGTAGCGCATTTTACGTATTCTTCAAGGTCACAGGGGTTTCAAAATAGAAAACAACATATGACTTTATATGATTAGGACAGACGCGCATTCAAATGTCTATTCTTTACGGCGACTTTTTCATGGTGCAATTATACAAACGCGCTGTCTAAAAAACAGTCAGTCCATTCCTCCGGTCTTTCCTAAAAGTTTCTTAATAACTAATCGCTGAATTGTGGCGCATCCGTTAATGCAAATAGGAAATAAATACGTTTTTTTCTTGCTGTAAGGTTGTTCATTAAATAGCATACTGGATGTGTGGGGAAGCAAAGTCTTTATCCGCCCGAAAAAAGTAAAATCTTTTTGGGCGTTTCATATACAATTTCCATTTTTAACCCACGAACTGTAATTTTACTTGGAACGTGATGTTTAGAAATGTCAGCAGCCTGTGGATCATAAATAAGTCGTAAGCATGCATTGTAGCGTTTGAGAATCCTTCCATGAACCCATTAGTCATCGGCTACCCACATGTGAAGGCCCTAGTTTGTACAGCCAATGAAAACGCACTTCGTGTATACCGTTCAGCAATCATATGGAAACGGCGGAGGAGACAGTCACTAGGGGATTAATAAAAGTCGCGCTTTTCTAATTCCATGTTTTCCGCAACAATTACCTAGGCCGGAACTTCCAGAGGAGCAGGCTTTACACATGACTGTCAAAATACCCAAGAAAACACTATTACAACAAAAGTTAGATAAGCAGACGTGTAAGCAACGATCAATGTTTGACCGAGATTAATTCGAGTATCTACCTGAAAGACGAATATCCGAATTCTAGTAAAGCGGATTCCTTACGATGTGTTTGCAGAGATTAAGTTAACGTTTTCTCCCATCGACTCTGAAAGATACGAAGGGCGTCTGTTTTTCAGAGCGATTACCTGCGAAATGCGCTTATCGAACTTTTACGACATCACAAGCAAAAAGATTAAATCAGCATAACTTAGGGATACGATTTGGCCTTTGAAGCTACTAATGGCCGATATACTGACTCTACGTGGATATCAAACCCCACTTCTGCTTATCTATCTCCACCCAATCCTTCCGTTATACGTAAGCCGTACTAACGTGAGGAATTTTAGTATCATTCAAAAATAGGAACACTGATAATGGTTTCGGTGCATTCTCCCATCATTTGTGGGTTCTAAGAGCTACGCGCAATATTGCGTTGTTATCACTTTTCGACCTGCATAGTAGGAGACTACTGTTAAGGTTCTCATTCTCTCCCACAAACTGACTGGGAAGTTCTTTTTAGGAGCGTTTGCGTGAGAACGCAGTGTTATTATTGAAACCTTTCTAGGCAGAAAACTAAATTGGATTTTAGATGTTCACTGGGACGTTACACCGGGGTAGTCGATGAACACCAAATGACTTTATGAGGAAAAGTTAGGTTGGTGTGTGGTTTTCCCAATAAAAATGGTGCAAATCAACAAAGGCTACTTAGATTTGTGGTGTCTGTTTCGAAATAAAACGTCCAATGAAATTCTGATGTGTTTTTTGATTCGAAAAGGTAGGTTAATTTAAGTCGTAAGATGACGTGCCGCACCGCATGATCACAAGACATTTCAGTTACGTCAGGATGTCGTATTTTGAAGAAGCTTCTTTCCCGCAGCTTGCGAAAACTATACTCCGCCAAACATGACCACTTTGGTAGCAAGAATTCGTATATTAGTTTCCGGTCCTCCTATATATTAAAATTTACTTTCTCGAAAACATGTAGAAAAATGTTTTTGCATTGCGTCCAATTAACAACAAAAAATGTCTTCTCTGATTTTTATACTTGAAGAAAGCGTATCTGGCAGTTATGAAAAAGTTCCTCAGTTTTCAAATACTTTCAAACCTGACCTGCCCTTTAATAGTCTATAAGCCAAATATTTTTTTTGTAAGGAAATTGTCGCTTTCGTACATGCTCGTGAAATTTGCAGTAAGTGTGGACCACATTTCATGCTTTACCAAAATCACTAGAAACTAGACAAATATAATGCTTTATGAATAGACAGTTCAAGGTCTTAAAAATCTTTTTATTAGAAATTTTTCAAAAGGGAAAAACGCATATTCTTCAATTTCTTTCTATAAAAGGAACTCAGCTTGCAACAAATGAGTACAAGTTGTTTTAATGCATGCCTTCTATAGCATATATTTAAATGTATGATTACATGAAAAACAGAAGGATGAATGCAAACTGCACAAGCATTAACTTTTTATAGAGTGTAATCGTTGTCAGCGACGGGAAGAAAGCTTGTGCAAAAGTCGGCATCTTGACGTGACTGAAATATCTTATGATCACGCGGTACGATAACTGACCTTACAACATTACTTAACTAGTATCTTCTAATCCAAACAACATTTCGAAATTTTAGTTAACATTTCATGAGATTGCACGTCTATAAATATAGGATAGGAAATCAGGGGACCGCCGTTCAACATGCTTTGCTTCTGCACGCCTAGAACAAACAATGTCCCATCGGCTTGCAGAAAATACGTCATAAACGAACCGCTTATTATATGAAGTATTAAATGTTACTTTTCAAACTGCATGCAAATAAGCTAAACTGAACAACGTGCGAACAGATGCATTACCTTTGCGGACATGAAGTCCGCACATGGTCCCACACCTCCAATTTCTAAAAGTGATGTCATCTAACGCTCTACTTATTGTCACCAAATCACTTTTTGGCGTACAACCCGAACAGAGTAACAGTTTAAATAAAAGAAATGGATTGCCTTGTTAGTAAAATAGAACTGCAAATCGCGTAATATCTTTTAATGGACAAAGGGTAGGTGTCCCTAGAAATTCCACGGAATCACAATCTCAGCAGCTGAGATATTGCCTCTTGAAAGGTCGTCCCTCAGTTCAATCTAGTATGGTTACACTTGGCTAAGTAATGCATAAGAACCCCCTCAGTCTTTAGGCACAGGTGTTTCTGTGGTAGGGATTAAGTTTACGCGCGGGGAAAGAATTGTTCTTACAACAAATCCGCCAGCCTTTCAACGGTCTTGCCTTGCTGGCGGACGTATGCGTTACATCCAACGATATTTCTAGTATTGTTAGCATCTGACTACTTTGCGTGTCGAACCGTTTTCTAAAAAATGACCTTCCTCCTGCTAAAGAATTACGCGTGAGATGCAGAACAATGAACCCATGTAAAAATTTCAGCAACGTCTCGGATCCCTCGGGACGGTACCGGTCAGCAAGTCTTATCCTGCCGACCGAGGGCCGAGCCAAATGCGACCGAAAAACACATACTTTTAGAAATATTGAAGCAGTTCTCCATAGTTTTTCCCTACCCCGCGAACGAAATTTCTCCTTGCCGCTCCTTGTGACTGCCTCTCTTGAAGTCTTAAACTTGTGTCAGGAAAAGCACCTCTCTTCAGACTATCCATGCTTCCGGAAAATGAGGTGGGATTCTACGAGGTACTTCACAATAAAGTCACTATGCAGAAATTAAAGGCTGCAGCTCCTCCGTTAGGTGACCCAAGTCTGCAGCTGTATCACGTAGAGAAGACATTTGTCGTTAATAGGAATCGATTGGAAAGGCTACGCAATATTATCAACAATACTAGCCAACATTTCCGTCAACCGAATAAACATTCGAAGAGGACGTCGACAAAGTGGCCACATCTAGATGATCTAGTACAAAAAAAGACAGATGAACACTTAGCCATCTACGTTTGACGAAAGTAGACTTATATGGAAGTCATTTTAAGATAGGGGACTGGCTAATTTATCTCCGATGAATCGAATGATGTGCAAATCCCACGTACTCGACCAGGGGCTGCTGCCAAATAGAATTGGACCACTTGTTTGGTCTAATTTTCGAATTTATATATGTTAAAGATTTTGTCCGCCGGAACATGGAACACAAACATCGAAAAGAAAAGAAACTGCACAGTTTCAGTCAAAAGTCCAAAGAAACCACACGGAGAACCATTCCCCAGGAGTTTGAACGCGCCTGAACTCATTACAAGACACCCGAGAAAACGCTAAATACAACGGACACACAAACTGAAGCCTATATCAATCATCTCATTCGTGCTACTTAAGAATAGGGCTGCCTCTCTGGGCAAGAAAGGATGCCGTTTACCAGATTCGACGCGATGCCTGATAAAGAGTTTGTTTTGGGTAAACTGGCAAATGCGACTCTGTAAACAATCATCAACACTAATTAGCAGCAAAGAGGTCACACCACCTGTGCAAAGTGCCTAATGCCTACCCCAGATACTGGACACAGCCTCTCTTGAGAGAAGATTCACATTGTAGGCATTCGGTTGGATATGTTTAAACCGGTAAACTAAACAGAATGCTGTATAAAAAACTTAGCAAGAAGTTAAACAGACTGCGCTCAATCGCAACAGGACGATAATATCTATTCTAGCTCATGAAATGTTAACTGAAATCGTGAAATACGTCTACGATTCGAAGAGATTACTTGAGTAACAGTAATCAACATCCATCATGATCCTGTGACAATCTACTTACTTCAGGATGCAGTAGACGAACTTCTTCCCGACTGCCTGAGAAAGCTACACTCTGTCAAAATGCATACTTAAATAGCATGATTTTCTTTACTGATTTTTAATGCCTCTTAATATTTAAATATATCTTATGGAAAACGTACATAAAATATTCAACATTTTACTTGTTTGGTAGATATTTACTTCTGCCGTAATAGTTTTTCTTAAAAAGGCTTATTATACAGTTTCTTCTGATTCCCGAACAATTTTTAAACTAATTTGTCGTTGCACATCCATCCAGGGTTTCCAAACCATAGGTTGTATATTGTGCGGCGTACGGAAAAACATGCATTTGTCTATATTATTAAGAGGCGACTATATAAGGTGCATAGAATTTGGCAGTGGATTTGGGGCATATTGTAAAATTTACAAGCGACAGTAGCAAACTCGGACACACGAGGTTTAGTGAACGGGCATTTCGTGGCCTTAAACAATATCTTAATTGGAATCTTTTATAAAACCGAAAGATACCCTTCCTCCAGGTAAAAAGTTTAAAGAAGTCGTAATTGTCTACCAAATTAACAAAAGAGTGAATACTTCTGTGCACGTTTCCAGAAAAAAATATTTGGATTTATAAAGGCATCAAAAAACAAAGAGAACAATTCATGCTTATTAAGTTGGCGTTTTTTACACCGTATAGTTCGTTCAAAAATTGGGTTATTATGGGATTATGCTGTAAGTTGGGTAATATTACAACCCTACTAAAGTGATCTATTCGAGTCAAAAACGAATTTCAGAATTTTGGCTAACATTTTGTGAGTTAGTACATCTACTGCCCAGAGACTGCATATCGTAAAGTATTTGAATATTGGTTTCTAATAAAGTTTAGGACGTGATTAAGGCGTTAACTCTAGCCTTTTTACTGAAGGGGAGATCGAAAATGTCTAGTAGAAAGACACATTCTCGAGAAACACTACTTCCCTGAGACAGGTGTTCCTGAGTCTCGTTGATTGAACAACGCCTAGTCGACCGTAACAAGCAAGGCTAGGGCAGAATACTGAAGGAGTCATTGTTGTGTCAAGCGTCTTGCGGGATGGAATAGGAGAAGTTGTCCATGAGTTGCTGAAGCCAGCTGAAATTGTTATTGCTGAATTCCTGTTAGCCAACCGCCAATAAATAAGCATTCTAATGAACGCACTCAAGGAATTGCAATTAAAATGCACACACAATGTGCACTTCTCTTTCGACAACCAAAAATATAGACAACTAGACGAAGTTGCTGGGGCATCGTCTATTGGTCCTCTCCTGGCTGATGTTTTTATGGACAAGCTGGAGAATATTCAAATAAACAAAGTTAAGTCACTACGGTTGCTACGTTGCCAATATCTTTGCAGTTGCCACCAGAGAAACCAACACAGCCACCCCATTGTATGCTGTAAGTCAAACACATTTGTCGACCTGGTTTACGGTAAAGTTAAAAAGGACGAGCTCCCAGTCTTTCCTAGACGTCCTTCTAAACAGAAGAGCTGACGGCAGCGTTCGCAGCGGCGTATATCGAAAGAAAACCTGGTCTGGGCAGTATAAAAACGTCTATGACTGTGCACCCCTTCAAAAGAAATATCATATAGTCCACTGTTTGTCGAAAAGGACTGGAAAAATCTGGTCGGAAGATAGCGTTGATGAGGAACTCAGGAGAATCTGGGACTGCCTTCAAAAGAACGGGTATCCTGGCGGGTTTGTTGTTAGGAATCATGCCGTGCCACCGGCCAAACTCATGAAACCGATGACGGGAGAGAAAATTCTGTTCCTCAAAGTCCCCTTTCAAGCGGATGCTATAAGTGAACTCCTGCGAAGACGCCTTGACCAAACCGTTTCATGGATCTTATTGACGGCCAGAGTTCTAATACTGTCCTCGACACACCGTGTTTCGCGGGAAAGGTTAGGAGAGGTAACCAACTCAAACCACATCCACGTACATTAACTGCTTTGCTTGCTTCTGTGGAGCAGGTTATGTTGGTCATACGAGTCGACACCTATCCACAAGAATACGAGAACGCCTGCCGATATTGGTGAAACTAACACCATGCACAGCTCCATCTATGCACACATGGTCGATCTGGCGCATCATGTGGAACCCAACGAATCTTTCCGTGTGATTTAGAAGGTGCCACTTAACTATCCAAAGTGACTGTGTCCACGCCTTCTAGCAACAGCAGAAGCGACTACCATCAGGCTACAGAGGTCCGTCCTGTTCGCGTAGAGGGGCCTCTTGCACGTACCGTGGGCGCGGATCGATTAACTGTGTGCATGTCTCTGCTCTCCCGTCCCCTGCCCCTTGTGACAAGGCTCCATGTCAATTACTGTAGCTGATCCCCCCTCCCGCCTCAATTCACATACTCCGTTTGTATGAAAAGGTGTGCCGTAATCGATTGCTCTTATCGCTTACACGTTCCAGTTTGCACCTGGTTCCATATAAGTGCACTGGCCCCACGAGAATTTATCGGATGCACTCGTAAGCTCGCCAAATACTCTTCTGAACAAGTAATGAGCAATGAGAACACGCATAAAATCGATTTTACGAAATGTCACCGTTAGGCCCCATGCAACGCAATGAGCGAAGGAAACGTTGAAAGCATTTCGCTGTCAAGCCTTTCCCCATCCGCCGTATTCAACAAGCATTAATCCGGCATTAATTCGGTCGATGCTACATCGTCTTGTTGAACTCAATCTTGTTGCCTCGATCAACTGATTGATTCAAAAGGTGAACAGCTTTTTCATCATAGAATCCATTTATTGTCCGAAAGATGAAAAAAAAACGAGTACAGATATCAATAAAAGAAGACGGGAAAGCGATCGCTGGGACGAACTGTTTATTTATTTGACGTGCCGAACACTCACGCGAGCCTATCCTCAAGGAATTAAAAAAACCGCACAACTCGTCGCACATTTTGTTCACCTCTGAGAGGGGTGACCTCCAGCTGCTCTGCCGATCTACTCATGAAGTACATGATAAACAAGGGGCAGATCGATATGTCGATTGATCGATTCTTCATTTGGGTGCCACATTTCCTGCTGCAATCGCGCAACTCGGTCGTCTGACTGGCCCAATATTCGCACGCACTCAAGGTCAGAGTTGTGTCCTGGCGAGGAGGTGTGAACGGCTACCAAGACGAGTTTATCCTCCCGTCTCTTAGCCAACGCATGTCCGTGCCAACCTGATTGCCGGTTTCCTTAACGTAACTAGGCTGACCAAAACTGCAGTCTCTCCAGTAAATGACCCCAGATTTCTGATTTATGGGAATCGGATCCTCAGGGCGCATGAGTTACTTCAGGTCTGTGAGCGATGCTAATTCCAAATTCGCTCATCAGTCTAGCGAATTCTTCTAATACACCAGCATTTTACGGTACTGCGCGTCAGCTCTTCGATTTCGGCTGCCCCTTCGGATTTCGCACCTCCACTTTTCGACAAAGTCCCCGTTCGCTGGGAAGAGTTTCCGCAGTAATTGGACCTTGGCCTTCTTGTACGGGTTTCTGTACGCCAGTAGAGTGTTCTTAGGCAGCTGCGTTCCAGCAAAAGGGGCGGTTGCTGAGAATGGGCGATGCAGCTACACTGAGACTAACGCCACTTTCTGCTAATAGACGGCACTAAATTAACAGCCAACCAGACGCCGAATTAACACCGCAGCGCTTAAGACAGAAAACAAGCCATCGATAACCATTTCATTTGTCCCTGTATTGCAAATAATTGAGCCTGATATGAAGTCGAGCGTAACCCTTTTAATACCGACGAGATGCCCTTATACAAAATACTTTTTATTTTGGGAAGCCTAAATACAATTTCTGAAGGACCTTTAAGTGGACCGCAAGGGCATTCCAAAATGTTGTCTGTAAAGCCGCCATTTCTAAATCACTTATCATAAGCAGGTAAAACCTGCTTCTGCCGGTTTTGGCCATGCCTACAAGTGTTAAGTAAATTGAGAATAATTATTTTTATGCATCTATGCGCAAAAATTTAGAAAATCACAAAATTTGTTCATGTTTTAAAATCTTAATATCGCAGCTTCTTACGTATTGCTGATAACAAAAATTCTACCACGTAAAAAACGGCGCGATTCCAGTCTTTCTATAAAGGGTTTATACAGTCATTAAAACTAACTTGAGGAAATGAACACTGTTTGCGTAAAAAGCTTCCAATATTTATGAAGAGCAGAAATTACTGGGAGGTCGTTCAGTGGGGGCCAGTAGGGGTTGCTAACCAGAGCACTGAGGAAGATGCTGCTCTCCACACCAACCTATCTTCCCTAGCCAAAGACAAGATTAACAGTCTTCATCAATTATTGATGATCATTGGCTCCAAGCGATATGGTTGGTACATTAGGTGAACTAACTCATGAAATGGCGACGAAATAACGAAATGTGTTTTCGCCTCGAAAAGATTAATTAGGTACGGATGTAAAACTAATCTTTTTGCAGCATGATTCTATAATATTTCAGTTACCCCAGAATGTTGGCTTTTGAACGAGCATCTATCTGGCCGCATGAAAAAACCGCCTTATGTCAAAAATGACTAATTATTTGGCATGAATTTTTCTTATTGATTCTTGTCGCCTTTAAACATTCAGTAAAAATTCATAGAAAACATGTATAAAAATATTTATGTTTTTACTCATTTGGTGGAAAATTGCGTCTTCTTCAAGTGTTATACTCCAAGAAACGGTATAATTAGTTCTTTGAAAGGTGTCCAATTGTGAGATTTTTTAATATCGTGAAATGGCCGTTCATTAAACGTCAGGTTTCTGCATTTACTAACGTTGCTTGTGAATTTCACAATATAACTCAAATGCACTGCTAAGTTTTATGAATCCCATATGGCCCCCTCCAAACTCCCTAGAGAAAGATATGTTTTTCCCTACGCAGAAAACATACGATTTATAGTTTGTAAACCCCGAATGCAAGTGTTAAGGCAGATCGGGTTCAACATTATTCGGGAATTGGAAAAATTTTGAAAACCAAATTGTACCGCTCCTTCGAGAACAAAATTGGAAAAAGCCGTAATTCCTTCCGAATAAGCAAAAGAATAAGCATTATTATACAAGCTTTCTGCAAAAACCAATTGAACTTTAAGGGCATCTAAAATCAATTATGAAGATGCGTGCAGTTAAGTAGTCATTTTTTGCAGAGCATAGCTTTTGCATGCAGCCAAAAAGACGTACTTTGAAAAGCCGGCATCCTGCGGTAACTGAATTACTACATAATTATGCGGCACAACGATTAGCTTTATAACCCTACTTAATTAATCTTCTTGAAACGAAAACGAATTTCTCAACTTTGGTTGACATTTCACGAGTAAGCCCACCTACCATATCTGATCGCCAATGACTTAATTTACACAATGCGCCTCCTATACAAAGTCGCGTTGTGTTCTTAGTTTTTACAGTCAAAAAGGTTCTCTTAACCCCGTTGCCGATAAACAAACGCATAAGTGTAAACAGGGACTAAAACTTTAGAAAAAGTCGAATGAAATTTTGAAAAGCTGAATTTCAAAGATCATGTTTCAGCCGTTGGGCACAGGAAAACGCTCTCCCTCCGTATTATAGGTAACCTTGCACTAATTATCATTGATGATAGGGTCAATTTTAAGGTTGGAGTTATGAGGCCTATCGTGAGAGACCATGTTATGAGGGTTAGGGCTAAAAGTAGGATGCTGGAATCTGTACTCCCATGTCCGATCGGCTCCGTCTCTACCGATGTGCTAACTCATAAAATGATACTCAGAATTCTGAAGCGCGTTCTCTACTCAAAAGGTTACTTAAGTAGGATCGTAATGTTATTTACCGTTCAACATAATCCTAAGATATTTCAGTCACGGCGAATGCCGGCTTTTGAAAAAAATTCTTGCATGTCAGAATTTCGGTTAACATTTCACGAGTTAGCACATCTTATGCACCTTATAATCAATCCAGAAATTCTATGAATAAATTTCAAGGGGTCGGCGATTGTTAAAAGCTAAGAACAGAGTCATTGCAGGCTGAAAAACGTGTCCTCACAGCAAAGGGGGTTTTAGCAGTGCATTGTTGTCACAAAAGTGTATCCTCCGATGGCATTGGCGGCAGTACAAGCCGAAAAATTAGTATAGCTCTCTTAAAACTAGACGTATGATATACAACTAACTGAAGATATAGGACGGTATGTTGATGCTCACAACTCGCCACAGCAAGGACTAGAGCACTCGGTGGAGATACAAACCTGGAATGTGATGCACGTGCTAGCGAATCTTATTCAGCAGGAACCCACCACGTGATATGAGTAGACAGGAGCAGTCAGATGTACAAACGACGCTAATGCGCAGGAGAGGACGCCAACGGACACAGAATTAACTGGAGAGAAAAAGTTCTGAAGGCCATGGGAATATAAACCGCAGGAGTCACACGTGAACGTCCTAGCAAGTAGACGTTTATAAGACACAGCGCTAAAATTAGTGGTCTAACTGAGGAATGATATTTGCAGTGCATACAACTCTCGTCTGAACCCCTGAGGGTAGATCGGGAACCTCCAAATTATCCAGACTGCTGCTACATGTAGAGTAGAGGGAGTTTACGAAGCTGAAGCTGCGCCAAGGGCAATTCGTCCAAATGGCCTCACAGGAGGTGAGACAAATTTTATCGAAAACTCCGAGCATGGGAATGATTTTTGCTCTCTTCTGAACACGCAACTTCCTAAGTTTATTGGTGGGCAGATCAAGAAGACAGGTTAATATGCGTGCAAACTCAGCGTGGGGTGGAGAAATGAGATTGGGTTCCGTGGCTGATCAATCCCTTACCTACAGCAGCAAGCCCTCGAAAAAGCTGAAGAGTTCATTAAACGACGGGCTAACTCATGATATGTCAGCCGAAAGTTCAAAATTTGTTTCCGTATCAAAAAGATTACTTAAGTAGGGTTGAAAAACTGATCATCATACAGCATAATTCTATAATAATCCAGTTGCCCAGGATGCCGGCTTTCGAATGAAATTCTTTCCGACTGCATGTAAGAACCATACTCTACAAGAAGTGACTACTTAAGTGGCATGCAATTTTCTCATTGATTTTCGATGCCCTTAAGAATTCAATTTTATTTCATAGAAAACATGCGTCCCTTTCCAATTTTATATTCAAAGAAAGCGTATAATTTGGTTTTAAGAAAGTTTCTTATTCTGCGATTTTTTGATACCATGAAATGACCATTCATAAAAAGTCGTGTCTCTGCATTTACTAATGTGGATCGTAAAGTTAACAATATGGCGCAATTCCACTGCCAAATTTTAGAAAATCCACATGGTCTCTTCTCAATACTATAAAGGAAAGTATGGCTTTTCGCACTCAAAAAATATACGGCTTGTAGTTCGGAAATCCTGATGGCAATTGTCACGGCAGGGGGGGTTCATAATTATTCCGGAATTAGAACAGTTTTTGAAAACCCAATTGTACCCTTCCTTTTGGTATAAAAATGGAAAAAAACGCACTTTGCTACTAAAAAAATGAATGAATGAAAATTTTTTACGTGGTTTTCATGAAATATAAGTGAATTTTTAAAGGCATCGAAAATCAATAAGAAAATTGCATGCAAATTAGGTGGTCATTTTCTGCCGATTACGGTTCTTTCATGCGGTTGGAAAGAAGTTCATTCGAAAGCATACATCCTTAGCTAACTAAATCATTATAAAATTGGGCTGTATGGTGATTAGTTTTGCAACCCTACTTAATTAGTCGTTTCAAAACGGGAACGGATTTCGAAAAGTCGGCTGACATTTCATGCGTTAGCCCACCTACTGTAACTTCCTCAGGAGAAAGACACCGTTTTGACTTAGAGGGTTTATTCTGACATTAGTAGAAGTTGATTTTGCATCCTGCTCGATATACCACTGATCTCCCCAGCGCAGACCAAAGGATGCACACACCTAAAGCCCATCATGAAATGCATCTTAGGCGATCTCTATGCTACCTACTGCCTTAGGTAACGTTCAGCGAATTTGTCCTCATGTCGAGCTGATTTGTATGTGATCATTTGCAGCGCAAGATTGCTATCGCAGTCGACAGGTGGTGGACACTGGATCAACTTACGTCCGTGGTGAGGAAAACATTCGCGGATGGCGTCCTCGAAGTGACTCGCTCATAATCGATCATCAGGTGGAACTGGAGCACCTACGACGCATTGTCTCGGTATGTCCGGTTAACTTTGACTTTTGCTCACTTAGTTTTAGTCTCGCTCTGTTAGACGGCACGGCAGGTAAAAAGTGTCCCTTGTGCTTTACAGGTTCTCTCTCTCTTGACTAGCAGACGCACAGAGGCAACTGATATGGGCAGAATAGCATTACCCAAGGCCGGAATGACCCTTCCTGCCTAGTTAACCGTATTAGAAGAAGAAAATTGGCTCTCCGGAACAGGTTTATTTAACTGCTGACGTTTCAAAGAGCTGGGTCGGCTCTTCATTGTCAAAGCGTAAACTGCACCTAATCGATCAGAAATTTAATTTAAAGTGGCAAGCTGTGTTGGCCGGCTACATGCTGATCGATTTTTCTCTCTCCTCACGCTGCGTCGGCCTCTCAGGAAATGGTTGACGGGCGTTTTTGCCTGTGCGCTTTATGAGTTAGGGTCTAACCTCCGAGTGGCCGATTTGTGTTCTTGTAGGCGAGTTTGCAAGTTCCGCCCAGTTTCGCCCACATAGTTGCAGTCTCCCTCATTGCAATTTATTTTGTAGATGACTGCTGAGGTTTCAGCGGGTGGCAATGGGTCTTTAGGTTGCATCAGGCGACGTCGAATTGTTGCTTGTGGTCGATGGGCTATGCCTACTCTGGTGGGTTGTAACAGTCGCGAGACCGCTTCAGAGACCCCTTTAACGTAAGGAATGGCCCTCCAGACTTCGGGTTGCTGCTCATTTGGCCGTTGTCTGGGCGCCCAACGTCTGCTTCTCTTGATGAAATGCCTGGGATAACCATTGGCTGCAAATAGGTCCACAAGGTACAATCGTTCGGCCCTTTTATCTTCTGGTGTGCTGCAGTGTGTTTCGACTCTTTGGAATAGAGTGCGGACACCACTACGTTTGTGAGACAGTGGATGGTTACTGTTGAAGTGTAGGATCTGTCTCGTATCGGTGGATATTCGGAATACTGTAAAGCGCACAGGCAAAAACGTCCGTCAACCATTTCCTGAGAGGCCGACGCAGCGTGAGGAGAGAGAAAAATCGATCAGCATGTAGCCGGCCAACACAGCTTGCCACTTTAAATTAACTTTCTGATCGATTAGGTGCAGTTTACGCTTTGACAATGAAGAGCCGACCCAGCTCTTTGAAACGTCAGCAGTTAAATAAACCTGTTCCGCAGAGCCAATTTTCTTCTTCTAATAATCTTCCCGGATCTCTAAACTTTTCCAATCTGAACTAGTTAACAGTAATTAGCCAGCCATACTTCACCCTTACGTTTGGAACACCTGACACTTGATCCCACGACCCGTGCGTTAGAAGTCCAACGCCCCTAACCCCTGAGACACGGGCTCGTCGTCTTGTTTGTTGTGATTGGATATATGAAATGGTAGCGATGTGATCGTAAGGCTACTGCGGTAAATGAGTAGTTCCGTTCAGTTTTTTTTAAGAGAATAGATGTGAACCCTTCGGTTAACAGTTTGTAACGTAAAATTGAATGCGGTGTACAAAGAAATCGTCTGTGCTGAAGGAATTCGAATAAGCCCACAGGTGTATCACAAACCGCGCGTGAGTCTCAGGAGTTGAGCTCGATCTCTCATCAATCTTGCTCATTTTGAAACATAAATATCGCAAGATTCTTTCGGAAGCTTTTTGTCGACAGTGACATCTTAAAATATGCTAGGAAGGCACTTCGTAATTTGACAGGGAAGAGAACTTCCGCACATCTAGTCTTACCTGTTGAATACCCAATTATAAAGGGCGACCTCGGTAGTTGATCTTGGTAGCAAATTCAAATCAACTCTTAGGGCCAGGATGAAGTCTGGTCCCTTCGCAATGCGGAATGGTTGTAAGAGATTCTCCTGCAGTTGCATGTAAATGAAAAGAAAGATGCTCGTATTTGTTTAACGGGCGGCACAGAAAATGAAATTTCGACCCCTAACCATTTTGATGCCTCTGCACTAGATTATTTTAAGACTATTTTGGTTTCTAACCATCCATGGTCTCCGGGTTTGTATGCAGTATTCTGAAGGCGGCCTTATGAATGTTTCGAAGATATTGAAGAAGATGTCTTTATCGAAGTCCATACATGCTCGTTTGATGGCTAGCAACATGAACATCTACTATCGAGCAATAAGTGGATGGTTTTAGGAAATTTTAAGGTTGCAGAGGGAGCCCGTAAAGCACAACGGAACGAGTGAGTTCCGTAAGAACGATCGGTGAGCGACCCCAATCATTTTAAGCAATTCGCTGTCAGCACACTGATGTCCTTTTGGGCTTCGGCGGTTCGTAAATTTGCACTGTCAAGAAAGTAGTTTCACGTGCTGACGGATGTGGCTGGGTTGCGCGACGTTGATCAGAGTGAGCCAACAGTCTCTAACCGATCTAGGTTGATCTTGGGTTTACCTTCGTCGTTAGAGCTCCATATTTGTATGTCGCTTCATAGTTCGAAGCACTTGCACAATCACCCACGTAAATGAAGGAAAACATTGAGCCTAGTACTGGATCCCAAGGAATACATCTCTGAACTACAGTAGGATCTGATTCCTCTTAACCGATGCACACAACCTGCTACCGACACCCGAAAGTCGCCGGTTCATTTAAGGAAGTCACCTTTGATCTCTGTTCCTTCCAGCTAGTATTACAGTCTCTGGGGTGGCACAGTGTCGAATCAGCCAGATCACCATCGGACCAGGGTAATAAAAGCACAGGGATTGCAGTTTCTGCAGGATGCATTTGCAAAGCTGTCGTAACTCGGCGGACAAGGAAACGACGCCCGGAGTCACCGGGACACTATTTAGAAGGCATAAGGCCGAACACGGATCTGCAGTGAGGAGGCATGTCGCCAGCTCTCAGGCTGCGGCCAACTCAACAGGACGTAGTCATACAGTGCGTGACCTATCTCATGAAATGTTGGCTGAAATTCTGAAATGCGTTTTCGATTAGGAAGGATTACTTGGTCGCGGTTGTAATACTGCTTATTTTGTGGCAAAATCTTATAACATTTCGGACTCGGCGGGATGTCGGCTTTTGAATGAACTTCTTTTCCATCTACTGTAGAAAGCGTGCTCGGTAAAAAATGACTGCTTAAGTAGCATGCATTTTTCCCATTGATTTTCGATGGTCTTGGAAATTCAAATATATTTTGTAGAAACCACAAAAAAGATATGCTCTCTTTTAGTCAATCAATAGAGAATCACGTCTTCTTTTAATTTTATTATTAAGGAAGGAGTATAATTAGGTTTTAAAAAAGTTTCAAATTATGAGACTTTTTAAGACCGCGACATGTCCATTCAAATAGCATCGTACCTGGCCTTTTACCACTGCTCTTCATGAAATGTACAACATGGTCCGCATCCATTGCAAAATTTTATGCACCCTGTATGATATATCTTTGATGACATAGAAAAATATGGGATTTTCTTTACGCGGAACGCATGCACCTTGTAGAGTGTAATCACTAAGCGCTAATGCAACGGATGATCAGGCTCCAAATTTTTCGGCAATTATAAAACTTTTTTAAAACCTAATTATATTCCGTTCTTTAGTATAAAATATAAAGAAGACGTGATTCTCTATTGATTGACTTAAAGAAAGCATATTTTTGTTTGCGTTTTCTATAAAATATATTTGAATTTCCAAGACCATCGAGAATCAATGGGAAAAATGCATACTACTTAAGTAGCCATTTTTTACCGAGCACGCTGTCTACAGTGGATGGAAGAGAAGTTCATTTAAAAACCGACATCCTGCCAAGTCCAAAATATTATAAGAGTATGCCGTAAGATAATCAGTATCACAACCGCGACCAAGTAATCCTTCCTAATCGAAAACGCATTTCAGAATTTCAGCCAACATTTCATGAGATAGGTCACGCACTGTACATTCAAGTTCGACGAGGCTGGATTTCTTGCTAGAGGTGGCAGTCGCAGTTCCTGCGGGATGCTTGAGTCATAGTTTACAGAAGCGAGCAATATGCAGGCGAATGTCGTTTCCAGTGCCGCTGACCAAGTAATTATCACGCCAGCCTCTAACGTGGGTGACGAAATTACAGCTATTAGCGTCAAGAATGTCAGCCGTTCAGCGTTTATCACACAGAGAACGACCATATTCGACGAGGGAGAAGCGCTTAGTTCGACATGCCTGTGGCAGTATAGTGGCTGTTTCGTATCCATACGACAACCGTTTGCGCAGGAAGCACGAGCCGGAAAAGTCGAGCGAATGAAAAACTAGTCCCAGCAATCGCCACTATTTCTCAATTGCTTTGCGTATATCGGTTTTCCTTATATCTGTCTGTTAACTTGCGCAATGTTAACCCCTATCCATAGTCAGTTCTAAGACGATGCCTAAGCAGAGTACTTAGCTAGGAGGGGAGCGAACTGTAAAAAACCGTTTTCAGTGGTAGCGTCAGTTAGTCAAGTGGCCGACTAGCTTTCATGCCACTGAACAGCGGTAAGACAGACATTGCAGCATTTAATGACTTAAACGTATACGATCATGCAATCACTGCATCAAGTACGGCAATATAGGACGTATACGGGAGTCAAAATAAGAGGAGGCGTTTACTGTGAGAGGTGTATTTGAGGTCTGACGTTTCGGGTAGTTGTTTCTTCTACCCATCTTCAGAGACAGAGCAGTCGTGCATACAGCTTTCCCTTTATGGCGCACTTTGTTCAAAGCCTGGCCCATCAATGCCGCCTGCGTGGCTGCATCCGACCCTCATGTCACCGTGACCTGAATCCCGCCCATCTTCGTCGGCCGCGGTGATAACTGGCGGTCCCGGTTGTCCCGCGCCGTGACTGTCCCCCGTCAAGAATGTCCGTAAAACCAGATAAGGGGAGGTAAATTGGTGTGGTGATTGACAGAACAGTCGGTAGACATCCAGGCTTCTTGCACCTGCCTTGCTGTATGATCATCACTTCGGCCCACAATTTCAACGGCGTCAAAGTTCAAGACGTGTCCCATTTGGGCGGCATGGGTTGCTACCTCCGAATTTGGGTTAAACCTTCGCACGGCTAACTTATGCTCGTACATGCGCGTTTGCAGCCGTCGGCCGGTTTCCCCAACGTAGTTACACATTCAGCAGCTGCACTGAAGTCGGTAGACAACAGCCGACATCTCCTGTTTGGGGATCGGGTCTTTTGGCCGCATCACGCGCCGGCGGATTGTTGAGTCGGGCCTGTGGGCAACGCCTATTCCTAGCGGAGCGAGAGATCTGAATACGGCTTCGGATACCCCTTTCATGTATAGAATGCTCCGCCACGATTTTGGCTGAATAGGTTCTTCATTCCGCTTCCTTGGTTGCTTTCGGCTCCGTTCGACGAATGTTCGCGGATAGCCGTTGGCTGTGAAGACTTCTTGGAGGAGTTCATCTCGTTCAGTTTGGCGACTGGAGTGCTGCAATGAGTTTCCACCCGTCGGTATAGCGTGCGTACGCAGCTTCGCTTGTGTTGCAGTGGGTGGTTGCTGTTGTAACTGAGTATTTGCAGCGTGTTCGTCGGTTTTCTGTAGACTGACGTCGCCAGTTTACCGTCTGGTTGGCGGCAGATGAGAACATCCAAAAATGAAAGTTTGCTCTCCACTTCTTCCATCGTGAACTGTAGGTCGGGGATGACTGAGTTCAATAGCTCTTCATAGTAGCTAATTTTATCCTGATCGATGATTACAAAGGTATACGGGAGTTCCACAGGGAATATATCCTATAAGTACTGCAACATTTGTGCGCTTCGTTTGCTGTCGTCTTTGCTGATGGGTTTGAAAGCGAATCCGAAAATTCAAATAAATACGCTTCTTGGTCCATGATGGCGTCTTTCTGTCCTCAAATCAGAGATTCCTATGTGTATGTGTACTTGGTCGCGTGACCTCTGCTAACTGAGTTCATCAGAGCATACTGGAGAAACCGCAGGACACGAACTAAGACATACTTTCCTGATAAGTCCAAAAATCCCATCGGTTCTCGTGAATGTGCATTTTCCTGCTCGGCTTCTTACCGGAGCGCATACAATGCTTTGAATGATTACAGACTGCGTCATTTTATAGGGGAAAAAATTTTGGCATCGTTATTTATCACGACTTGGAAGATGATCAAGGAAAGATTATAAAATGAATCACCAGGCATTCCGCGAAAAATGCTTTAATCCAGACGAAAATAGGGTATTTCCCACGCGGTAAATGTCGCTGATAGGTCTGATTATCTTCCACGAGAGTGAAGAGCAGGAATCAGCACAAAATATTCACTGTTTTGTATGGCGGCCTTTATCGATTTTCTCAACGCAGCACTCCTTAGCAGTCTGACAGTAAGGCATGCGCGCGAGCCACGAGATTATATTGTGTTGAGTGATTAACCTGCAAGAAGAAGTGGTCGTTTCCTAGCGAATCTTCCTCTTTGCAAATTGAAATTGAAAACTGCACACGAGTTTTATTCACACGACCTTTAAGATAACAGGAAGACGAAAAAACATGAATCATAAGCGGCAACAGCTACTTCGCAGGCGACCGTTGATTATCAAATATTTTTGCTACAAACGATTTATGGCATTTTTCCGCCAAAACAGGTCGAGAAGACAAAACAGTTCCTGCAATTGCGAGATATTCTACGGAGGACTAATCGTCTTGATGCCCTAAGACAACTTGATGAAACAATCAGCAAGATCCAACAACGTTCGTTCAGTTGGCTTCAACTGAAGGCCTTTTCGTGCGAACGTGGAAGTGACAGCGGTTTCCACAGCTGCCCCAAAGATGCGTCCTTGGATACGTTTTGGGGTCTCACAGACCGGCAGACCTCAACTGAGCCATGGAAGTAGGTCATTTCAATACCTAACTCCTATGCGATTATTGCACTCACAGCAGGTTGCTTCAAAACTGACATTTTAACGAGTAAATATGCAAGACGTAAGTCGCTGCTCCGCGTTTATTCCCGTAAGTAACAGAAATACTGCATAGATCCGCAAACTGGGCATTATTTACTGTAATTTAGCTTTTTTGAATAAATTTCTTGCATGATGTGACAAGAAGTGTGACGTAAATTAATAATTATGGGTTGTGCTGCTGCATGTTGACTCATTCTCTTCCAATCAGTTTTCGAAACTATCAGGTTCGCTCCGACGAAAATCATAAAGGTTCGGATGATAAGTTTAGATACATGTTTCACTCTTTATGCATGAAATCTATAAATAAACCTCGGCCAACGAACCAGTCGTTTGCCGCCGGAGACAGAGTAGCCCCTTTCTACCCGCCGCAACTCCCTGCCAATGAATGGGAAGTCCGATGAACATAATATGCCAAAAGGACCGCAGGTGAAAACTTGAATGACGGCCTCCAGATTCTTAGCTTTGCGTAGAAAAGCCCCTCAGAAGGCTGTTTTAGGGTGTTCTCCCTACATTTGGCAGACGCGCTTTTCCAAAAATCTCTACATGGTAGAGGAAAGTGATTTGGAGTGAAAAGAAGGCCGCTGAGTGCAGCGTCCAAGCTAAACTGTTCTAGGGCGGCTGAGTGCTCTCTCTGGAGACGAAAAGATGGCATTGTTGTAAAAAACCTTAGCAGCCAAAGGCAAAGTTTTGCTGATTAAATGGCAACCTCTTCAGATACATTATGATTCCTGTTAGGCAAATATCATTGCCCAGTCAGAACATATATTTCGCCAAACTTTCATTAAAAATTGCAGTCCTAATTGCGCACGTAAGTTAAGTTTAAGAGGTTCCGATCAAATGGTTCATTTGACACTTCCCCAAATACAATGCGTCATCAGCATCTGACAGGTAGAACCCTAACTTGTGTAAGACATGTATGTTTGAATAGTTTTAAATAGTGTAAACGTCAGCCTACATTTTGACGCATAGAGAAGCAGAGGTAGAAACTAAAACTGAAGAATTTACCAAAAATCATGTTACGCATGTTTACTTGCTTTTATGACTGAAGAACCTTATCATTAAAATATTATGGCAGAAACGCAAACATTATCTGCTGAAAGAGGAAGCTTCTTAAAACGTTTGCATAAAGTTCGTTGGTTTATAAATTGGGTGATCTCTCTATGCAAAAGATCATTGAATATAACTTTACAGTGTACTTTTAAAAGATTTTTCAGGGATTCGTTCAATATTGCTCTGGATATTAAACATGCGCCTTATTTAAATTTAAAAGACGACTGTCTTCATTCAAACTCCAAGATAATTAATTTTTAATATTTGCCGGCTGATTAGGAAGGGTCACAACAGTCAGTTATACCTCAACTTTAGGCTCGAATTCTGACTATATGATGATTAAGAACAAATTTAAAATTCCCATCTGCCGAATCATAGACCCGCTTCCCCTCAGCCTTTGTTTGAAAATGGTCCAAGTCCCCAATTCTGATTGTGTCATAGCTCCCACATGCGGCTCAGATGGGCCGTTTCCGAGTGACTGTAATTTGGTATCTAGGAGGTGCTGCGTGCGACGACGGAGAAGCTCGCAATGTTTTTTTCTGACTGACATTTCGTTAGCGACCCATCGATACGTGTATATTAAAATCAGGATAAATCGCTAAAGTCGCCCTTAGAAATGCAGGAAGTCAATTTTGGCTGAATAACAGTGCGAATATTTTTATCTTCCTTTTGAACTTCTGTTATTTAGAAAGCTCAACACCCTTGACAAATTGGATCAAAAAGCAGCTGATGGATTCGTCTGCAACTGTAATTTGGCCAATGAAAGCGCGTCCAACCCTGTCCGACCGACAAGCCTGTTTCCCTCCAGTGCAGAAGAGTCGAACAAGGACGCCGAAAGTACCCTCATCTTCAGGCAGAGGCTTTTACTCGTGAAGTGTTTGAAGCTGCTAGGATACGGGAAATTCAGCGCAAACTTGATGTCAGTCTTCGGTATATCAGTAAGCGAGCACATCCTAGGGGTTTACTAAACTCACGCCAGGCGCTAGCAATCTGCTATTGAAAAATAAGTAGTTTGATACATTATTTTTGCTTCAACCAAAGACTAGGTCCTAAGAAGTGTTTATAAAATGGGCATATCAACAGCACTCGATGTGTCCGCAGAAAACAATGGACGTAGGTCGTTTTTTTAGGCCACATGCCTCCGTGAAATCTTTATTTTGTTACCTGATTCCCCGCTGAAGACGAGGAATGTAAAGAGTACAGTGATAAAAAGGGTTGTGAAAGTAAGGACGCCACTTTTAAAATAGTACATTTAAAGCTAAAACGCTTGCTTATAGTTTTCCTTAGGAATTTCCATATGAAAGCGCATAAAGTGCCAAAGACTTGTGAAAATAGATATGGTGGAAATGCATCCAAGACGTGCGAAAGAGTACATCATCTCTGTGTTCCCGGTGAAACGAAGTCAGATTCTGACACTTCTGGCCATTTCGTTCGCGTTACCCAAAATAGTGATATTTCTCCTCCTCGACTGTGCCCTTCTCTTAATAGTATGTCTATTTTTGGCATTTTTTTGTTAACTTTAAAGCTCCGTTCTGCAATTGCGAATACAAGACAAAATGGCTATATAAATAATAATATTTTGATAAAACTATCAGTAGTCTACTCGTTCTCTTTCTAAATTACGTATAAAGAGAAAGTAGGCCATGCAAAGGATAACAATCCATGCGTTTAACCTGAAATAACCTAATCGGCCGTTGTTATTTCTGTGATGACCCGTAAACCTTTCTAAACGGCAAAACAATTTAAGTCGATTTAAACGCAGAATTGCCTGTGTGCATTATTATTCCAATTGAGGCCCTGAAATCATATAGGTTTATCTGCCTGATAAAACGTCCGACTATCTAAAAATAACCTCTTTGTTGGCCAGCAGATTCCCACGGTTGGTACTGGAAAAAAAATCAGTTTTCAAGTGCAGTGAGCTCTGTTTGATCAAAAACTTTCGAATAAATCATTCTTTTCTCTAATAGAAGACTATTAGGCGCGCAACCGAAAGTTAAGACAGATATTTACGTCGGCTGTTGCCCGAATATATCGCAACATAGATTTTTGCTCAGATTTATGAACATTTTGCCTGATAGACTGGCCTATGTGCATTTTCTGCACATGAAAAGGACATTTATCTGAGAAGATTGGAGGACTTAGCAAAATGTTCAACGTCTAAAGCGTTCAAAAATTCTCATACCAGATTCTGCCATCAATTTTCATGAGATACTTCCTATACTGTGATATATAAGTTATTAGAAGTAGTGCAATGGTACAGTTACACGACATCACTTTGATAAATTAAAGTAGGAGTAATTTTTATACAATCGCTACGATACTTTCAGGTAGAGTTTGCGTGCGAATGCTCTCTCAGTTAGTTTAACGAACAAACTATGTTCATCCACCAGCCTTCGATGGAAGTAAAGGCACAGATATAAGTCAATTTCTAATCGAAAAATCTAATTTGCTCCTCAAGTCCAATTGCGACTATTAGCTAAGATTGGCCAGAACGCATGATTACGAAATGGTATGCTGTGGCGGACATGGTAGAGATAACTTATCCAGAAATGCACGGAAACAGTTGGTCTCACCTGCAAGATGGGTAACTGCCCACACACAAAATCCCTGAGTTCGAAAGAGACAACGTTTCCCTCACTCAGACTATCACACCAATCGATGCTGACAGTAGGTCTCGTTAGGACCTCAAGTCATTTACAGCAAGCGAGCTAACTCAGAAAATGTCAGTCGGAATTTCGACATGCGTTTTCGTTTCGGAAAGATTAATTAAATAGGGTTGTAAAACCCATCGTGGAGCAGCATAATTCCATAATAATCCAGTAACATCAGAGTGCCGGCTTTCGAACGAACGCCTTTCCAGCTACATGCAAAAACAATACACTGTAGAATATAACTACTTACGTAGCATGCATTTTCTCATTGATTTTGGGCGCCATTAAGTATTCAACTATATTTCATAAAAGACATGCAAAAACATATTCATCCTATTACTCATTCGGTAGAAACTACGACTTCCTTCCATTTGTACACGGTGAAACGGTAAAATTCGATTTTCAAACACTTTTTCAATTCCCGATTAATTTCAAACCTAACCTGCAGTTACACTTGCATTCAGGGTTTCCAAACTACAAGCCATATATTCTCTGAGTACGGGAAACCATATATTTCTCTACAGTATTAAATGGAGACTACATGGTGTTCATAAAATTTAGCAGTGCATTTGAGCTATACTGTTAACTTTACAAGCCATATTGATAAAGGCAGAAACATGACGTCTTACGAATGGCCATTTCAGGTTATTGGAAAATCTCACGGTTAGAAACTTTTTAAAACTTAAATACACAAAGTTGAATGAAGGCTTAATTTTCAATCGAATGAGCAAAAGAATGAATATTGTTATACTTGTTTTCCATGAAATATAATTGGAAATTTAGGGGCATCGAAAATCGGTGATAAAATCCATGCAACTTAAGTAGTCATTTTTTCCATAGTTTCGCCTTCCATGCAGCCAAAAAGAAGTTTTTTTTTCGAAAGCCGGCATCCTGAGGTAACTGAACTGTTATAGGATTAGGCTGTTCAGTTATAAGTTTTGCTACCCTACTTAATTGATTTTTTCTGAACGAAAACGCATTTCAAAATTTCAACTGACATTTCCTGAGTTAGCCCACCTACTGTATGCATCCGTTGTGCTATGATTAGCAAACAATGGCCCTCGGAGCCTGGTGTGCGCTGGCAGTTCGTTGACATATGTGGTTCCCTGTTGATTGGTGCGCTTGCGCTTCCACTGTGTGTGAATTTGGTGAGCATGGATGCCCAGTCATCCTCGTCGTCTTTCCGGCCCCGTGTGAGGTGCTGTATTTCTTAGCTTAAATCCTGGTCTATTGTTTTTTGAGGACCAGGGGTGTGTGGTGGTACGCCTAGGCGTGGGTCTGGCCGTGCCAGTAACTGTTGCCCTCTCCCGACTACGCTCTTCTTGGTTATGTCTTAACGCCGGGTCCAGATTGGAGAGGAGAGATTGCGATAGATGTCGCGCAAGTCGGCTTTCACTTTCAACTAATTCCCGCACAAGTCACCATAGCTGTCTCACCTAATTGTGAAAGAATATAGTGCACATCGTCGGGCAGGACGGTTGAAGTGTCAAAAGGTCTCATTGCCACGCCCGACAAATTTTTGTAGTGGTTTTTGTGAAAAATGGGTGTTAAGTTGGAGTAGGGTGGAATCGCCACCTTATAAAGCTAGGAATCTGTGAGGAGATTGGTAGATAGCTGTTGCATAACTAAAGTATTCTTTTATCAGTTGAGCTGAGGTTAGAAAAAGTAAGAGATCCGGGTTGATAATCTGAAGAAACAGAATTGCTCACCGGATCATGGGTTACGTTTCGAAGAGCTGGGGCTGCTCTCCGTTGACAAAGCGTCTAGTGGAAAAGTCTATCATAATTTTGAATGGACAGCCAAATTAACTGGCCGTGGGCTGATCGATTTTTTCGATTCTTTCGCTGTCTTGACCTACTGGCCGTTGCCTGTGACTGTTGGTGGCCTCCTGTATTGTTTGTCGTCACTTCAATTGGGGTAGTTGCGTTTGCGTACCCCTTTTGGGTGAATTGGTCGATAGGCCGGGTTTGCTCGGTAGTCTTTGGCTCCGTATGACCGTCTTGTCTTCGTCACGGCGCATGTAGTGACGTAGAACTTTATAGGCCGAAGGAAGGTCTAGATGCCTGTTGATGGAGTTGGCATCTGAGTACCAAGCCTCAAGTGTGAGACGCTCTGTCCTTGAGGTGTCCCTGCATAAGACGGCTGCTCCTTGAAAATCAAAACTGTGACCAGTTTCCTCATTTTATCAATTGAGTTTTGCAGCTAATTGAAGGCAAATAGAAGTCAGTGAAATTTAGTTCGGTTCAACAGCCATTACCATGAAAAATTCGTCAAAACCAACTAAAGGTGGATTAATTAGGCCACAGCAGTGACAACTGGCTGAACATATGCGCTCACATGGGGTCAACGGGCATGCATAATAACCTACAATATCGAAGAAAACTCCATCACATTAGACAGCGTGCCAACTTCTAAACAGAAGTTCATCTGAAAATGTTATGATTGAAAAAAATAAGTGCAACCGTTGGGGTTTGCAGACATTGACTTTAGTCAATAAACAAAAATTAAGCTAAGTCTAGCAACTGAGGAGGAGAGAACAGTCACTGGATTTGCACATGAATTTGTCGCATAAATGAAGAAAAAAACAAATTTAATACACATTTCAATGACATTTTATCCCTAAACAAGCCGTAAGACAGTAAGCATTCTCTATCCAACATGCCCGTGGTGACGATGAAAAAAAATATTAAAAGAAAGAAATATGCAATCTTTGGGAGTACTTTTAAATGCAGGCACATTAAATTAATTTCCGGAGTTAAGGTTCTTGGTAGCAAAAATAATCAAAACATAAATATGACTTTAACGTGTGATATGATATGTGATTCCATATTTAAATCAAGACAGTAACGATAATTAATGATAACACAAGGCAATTACTTTTTTTTCGGTAAACCTGCATCACATAGATGCTTTGGGGATTTTGAATAATCCATATTGACCCAACGGTGAAAACGCGGCGTCGTCCGGCGGGCCCTCGTAGCTCTGGTGGTTAGAGCGTTGACTGCACTAAAGCCTTTCACTTGTTGTCGTGGGTTCGAATCCCACCGAGGCACGAAGACTTTCACAATTGGGTCAGCATGTAACCTGTATCTGTTCGTTTCGACATTTGAGCTGAAAATTAAGCTGACCGGTTCTATTAAGAACTTTTTGTCCATTAAGACCGCGCATTTAGGTGTAGGGAGAGTAGTGTGTGGTAAATTTGCATAACATCAAGCATGGGAAACATGGGATCTTAATCAGAATTCCAGTTAAAAGCACTCGCAAAATAGTCTTTCGGCTTCAGTATAGAGAAGGACCCAAGCAATTGTCAGTAGACTGTGGATCGTGTCATATGGGATTTTATCATAGCATACACTTGCAGGCTGTTGCAGAAACTACACCGCCAAGAGCAATTACGTCAAACAAACTCACATCTTAAATCAAAATCCGTTATTTTATGAAATTTGCATTTTGTTTATTGTTTAAGTGTAACTCTTATGTCCGTTGTCGCACAATGGCGCAGCATAGGGCTTTCGACATGAATCCAGGTAATTTCTGTGTTTTATTTCAGCTTGCCAGCTTACTCTCTAGCGTAATGCCCCATCCATAAAACTCGCCTTGCCACAAATCACGTATGACACGATTCTCAGTCTACAGACAGTTAATTGTAGTCCTCCTCTATACCGTTACCAGTTATTCTGTAAGTGAAAGCAATTGAAATTTATTAATTGGTTTTTTGGCGTTTGCGCAGGACTTCCTCACAACACCCATGGATGAACGCGCCCTATTCTCACCGGCCGCCGAAAGTTTACAGAATTTGGGTTCCGAGTCGGTGACAGAAGATCACAAGGACAATTATCCAGCTTTGAATGATGAGGCGTGCGCAGGTAAGATTCATTCGTTAAGGCGAGGACAACTAAAGTTACCGGAAGAATTTATAGAAATAAATGAATGTTTGTCATGCTTTATGCAGGACTCACAGCGGATGGCAGAGATTTGAAGTATAGTTTAAGAATTAATTCTGGTGTTTTTAGCTCCCCTTACCATCCTTGGGAGATTTATCTAGCGCTGGGGAATAATCTTTCGTTTTATCAATGGAATACAAACGTCTAACAGAGCCAACCAGAATTGATGGAAAGCTGTTAATTCCATGATATGAGGATATAGGCCTAACGGACTGGACGGAGTGGGTTAACTTATTCTATCCGTCTGCAATAACAAATCAAAAAGTTTTTTTACATGAAAATTTGCCACAAGTTAATTTATCGACATGCGCACACCCTCTTTAAAAGAGAATATCTCCCGGTATTTCAGTAAATATTACTTCAGAACCTTTACCTAATAGCCTGCCTTGGTGCAAATATTAATAAAACGACTGACAAAGCAATTTAGTCTGCGCGTTGAGGCAATAATGCTGTTGACCCTTCCCGTCTAGTGCTATTGTAGGTATTTTGATTTCACAATTTTACAGTAAAAACGTCTTCAATGTGTTCGCCTTAAGTGGCAGGCGATGAGTCGACCTAGCTTGTCGAAAACGACAGAAAAAAGCGATACTGTCGAGCCGCTACAATTGACACAAATTAAGGGTATTTTAGATCTCGGTTTGCCTATTGAATTATTGCTTAGAGAAATGTTATAAAAAGCCTTTGAAGTTTATTATCTGAGAGTGCGCACGTAAATCGGGTTCTCCCATCTAATGAAAGCGAAATGGAAGGCCGACAATATCTCGCATGATGAACCACTGTCCTTGTGCCCTTTATTCCCCCCCTCCTCGACTGCACAGCCAAGGGATTTGGGTTTAAAGTAAATCGCGGAGTCTCTAAGTAACCCACTGATTAGTAACCAGGTCTGTGACTTTATTGGATGGAAGTTTTTAATTAACCGATCGGTTCCTTATCCAGCTCTTTGATTATGCCGAGATGAAAATTACTTTGCTCCGTCTCTCTGTCTCTCAATTCCACTGTACCAATTTAAACATTTTGACGAAAAATGTAGTCATTTCCGGAGAATCTAAGTCAATATTCTATGTCGACATATTTCAGGAAGTTCTCTTGATGACGGTCGACAGTGTGCAGACGAAGAGTGCTTTTCACAGTGCGGAGAACACCAGTCGGGTCTTCTTATCGCTCACTGCGCGGAGGTAAGTTACGGCATCATCCATTTTCGATCTGATTAGTTAATCATCTGTTTTCAACCAAATGTGATTAAAACTACGGCTCCAGCAAACCCCCTTATTTCGACAGCGACAGGGACCATCTTAAAGTTATGCAGTGTTGAAGAGAAGATTATATCCAAATCTAATATCTCCTAGCTGCCGGTACCTCTGCGTTTATTGCCAATTGCCCCATATTATTATTCCGCGCTTAAAAAGCGCACTAGAAGAGATATGGCATTGTGGTTGTGGGAAGGGTATGGTTTATAACCGGGGTTACTTACTCGGGAAGCAATTGTGGTAAAAGAAAGAAACCGGCGGCTTTTATTTGTGCGTGCCAGAGAAAGAAATAAACAGAACTTGCTACGGCTGTTGTCGGAGGATAATTAATATGCCTTAAGAAAGTCATCGGAGTAAAAATACGACAATGCCTTAATGTTATCAATAAATAGCAAAAGTGATGTCCCTTTTAAATTGATGATATTATGGAGGATCAACATTTTTATCTCACACAGTTTTTGATATGCAGCTCTTCCTCTCAATAAATACGATCCGCAGAGTAAGAAAACTTGGCTGTAAGCCACAATTTTGCAGTTAATATATGAGCCCTATAAGGCTGAAAGAATATGTGCACGGACGTTTCCTCCTAAGCGATTACGAGAAAACAGGCTACACTGCAGACAGAGGCATATTATTTAAGGCTAAGAAAAGGTGCGACAAAGACGAAAAGACGTTACTTTTGGTTGCCTTGCGTAAACGTCCATTTATACCGGAAAGTTCAAAAAGGCTCTCTGAGAATGTCATTCTAGAGAAGCCTATTTATCGGGAATGCGCGTTTTTCGCGAGTTTTCGGTGATTGTCAACGATAAATTTTTTCACATCAAAAGTGCAAAAAAACCGTCAGCTCTAAGAGACGCCGTCTATTAGCGTCCGGACATGGATGCATCTTTAACCTACACCAAGCGTTTTATAACGTCCAATAAACTGCTCTCAAAACACTATTTTTAGCCTGCATTGTCATTAGCCGTTTCTATGTAAATTACTCCATCGATATTTTGTTGACTGTTGAACTAATTAAAGCATCTACAGCTCGCCTGCCTGTTCTACCTTCCAGCGCACCTAGTAACCGTTATTGTTAAAGGCTAAAAAAACTTGTTCCAACCATTCTACGGACTTAACCAAGGTGATGTCTCGTCGCACTGGCGTGCTATGGTACGGCAGGTTGTACTTTAGCAGCCCTACCTGCCCAACAGTGTCTCACTCATCATACACGCAAATGAAAGTATTGCCGCCTGACCGTGTGAAAAAAGGACAGGTTGAGGAGAGGACGACTGCATTCTTTAATTCTACTTTTACGTCGGTGAATTTTTAGTCTCAAAGACACGGAAGACTTTCTGACGACGGTCGTATAATCGCCAGTCTATAAGAGGGCAAAGGCAGACAGCCTACGAACGCCAGAAGTGGAGACAGGAATAAAGATATCCGAGCCAAAACAACAAAAGACACACATGCCTTCCCCTTTAGTACGTTGAAAGATTACTGGCTGTAGAACACTGCTAGTCAATGAAAGTGCTGGGCACATACACAGGACACATCTGATCCACATCAAAGTACAGACGATGCGTTCGTTTTTGTCCCAGATGTCTACTTAAACAGGTGCCCAATGATGGCAGTACAAACAGCAAACACCCCCTGTTTGCAGAATATGGGGCTAAATTAATACGTGACCAAACAAAACTTGATGATTCATATTGACCCAACTGTGAAAAACTCGGCGCCTCGGTGGGATTCGAACCCACGCAGTAAGGGGGAAGGCTTTAGTACAGCCAACGCTCTAGCCACCTAAGCTACGAGGCCTCGCCGGACGACGCGAGTTTCATCACACTTGGGTCAAGTTACCCGCCCAACCTACTGCAACGTCTGGAATCCACCAAATCTGATACAGTAAGTTGACTGCCCAAGCAGGATTTCCTAATTAATTCACCTAGAATCCACCAGATGACTACCAGTCTCGCGTAATTCATTGACATTTTGGCAGATTTTTGAATAATTCATATTGAGCTTTGGCTGTACTAAAGCCTTCCCCCTTACTGCGTGGGTTCGAATCCCACCGAGGCGCCGAGTTTTTCACAGTTGGTCGAAACAAATTATTCAAATGCGCCATAGTGCTAGTTGAAATGACGCATACATTTTCTGGCCGGGTTTCTGTGGAGTGTCTACTTTTCTGATTTTCTGCGGTCTAGGCGAGGTTTTATAGCCAGAGCATTGAAGAAAAAGTTGACAATGAGATGCGCTGCTATGTTTACAGACAGTGATTTTATTTCGAAGTCATGAAGGATATCCAGATAACTGCTGTAGGGAAACAATGGTGTTTTCCATCTGCTATTTAAACAGAAAGGATTTTCCTCTCGGACGCATGAATATTCTAAATAGCCATGATGCATAAATATCTGTGACATGATGTTTTCTTATAGATAGATTTACTCTAAGCCACTATGTCGCGGTTTCACAGAAAATTTAAAACTATCAAATTGGAGGGGGGCATAGGAATCTTGTTCGTTTCTGTTTGCTGGGAGGCACTTTAGAACCAGCTTCTTTTGACAGGTTGCAACACGACTTATTCATAAACGAGGACAAAACCTACCGCTAATTTTCATAGTGCATCTAAGTCACATTACAGTCACTCAGCATTGCCATCATGTATAGGTTCAAAACCGTAGGTCATGTCTTTTTCCAGTCCCATCGCATGATTGTTCTTTACGACGCACTTCAGAGACTTCTAATCACTCAAATTAATTGATCGTAATTATTGTTTTAGAAATCCAAACGGATTTTGTTTGCAGCGGAGAGGAGTTTGTATCACGCTCTTTCGCACCACAAATAATAAAATATCTGACACCGCATCAGATATTTTCCGAAGGCGTTAACTGTATTTAGTGCAATAATTTAAAGCATTTTCACATTTTATCCAGTACCCTCTCATGATCGTTCTTTACGACACACTTTCGGTAATTTGAATTAATCAAACTAATTGATCGTAATTATTGCTAAACAAACCCGAACGGACTTCCTATGTAACAGAAAGAAAACCATATTTTGCTCTTTCACACCTCGCATAATATACCCAATTTCCGTTCAGTCAAAGCTATTTCTCATTCGAAAAATGATTTGTTTCACGGGAAAACGGACATTTTCGTGGATTTATGCTGACATTTTCTAAAATTGATTAGATCCTAGTTGTTTAACTGGGCACTTAATGGGATATCGAAAACCGCATAAATATAGATTCGCAATTTTGATTATAGTTGTGGAAAGCTTTAGACGCCTTGCCAATTAAAATTATTGCGAGGTAAAGATCCCGTTTGCTTATCGTCCCTGCTGGAAGCATTTAAAGATTGTGCTAGGTGTCAGATAATCAGTGGATCATATGCTAGAGAAGATTTGGTTAGGTGTTAGGTTTATTGCGATCGGGCGCAATCAAGGTCACTTAGGATTAGAAGAGCATGCGGACGGTTGACGCGTTAAAATTGCAGTCCACATAACTGAGCATGTCAGGCGGACGGAAGTAAACATTTTGTGCAAGTATTAATTTGTCAACGATTTTTTGAATATTGCGCCAGTCAGCGCCAGAAGGGAGCCTGAAAGCCAAAGCACATTCGATCCTGCAGTTAATCTCTGTTACTAAAATGCGATACAAATTTGGAGCTGAAAACGGATGCTAAGATGCCTAAGAACCACGCCTGAAGGGAACTTGATTCCGGATATGATTGTATTGCAAAGTTGGAAGTTATTTGAGTCCCATCTGTAAGTGAGTATGAAACGGGGACATAGTCGTACTGGTTTACGACATTCTCATTTGCTGTTTTGAGGGGGTTTAATCGCCATTTCACTTTTTGCAGATCATGTTTCCGTGTGTAAACAATAACAATTTTATGAGCGTCAGCAATTTGAACACATAAAAATCATTTGTCGATGACACGCTTGCTTTCAAAAAATTTCTGCATGGCAAACTACTTTATGTGGAACTGAACCAAAAAAGTAAAATATGCGAGCAATAATCTATTACGGTTCGTGTTTGGGAGGAGAAAGGAGGCAGTAAGTGGACTTGATGGCAAGATAAAGTTTTTTCACATTTGTGTGCAGAAATTGAAGTCTTTTTCCTTTCGAAGAATTTTGTGCCCCTTGTTCTAATCACACATAGACCAGCTAAGAGTCGTTATCATCCACTCATGAGGCATGCATCTAGCACAAGTAGGATAACAAGGTAAATTTTCAAAACGAATCAATCTATTCGCATTCAGTCAGCAAGTTTAAATTATGCGATATATGCATCTGCAAAATTACGAATTAATAAAAACGTCACATGTGACCTATTTGTGAGTAGTGTTTGGCTTTCGCACCTTCGGCTTCGATGAGGTTTTTGGGCTTTACGAAATCGATATTTTCGTAACGTTATCTTCGCAAACTGCCTTTAAGGTGGATGCGAGGTTTCGGAATCTCCTCCTTGTTTGCCATGCCCTGGAGACCTAGCGGTTATCTTGCAATATTCGGCTTTTATTCTACTAACCCAGCCGAAGAATCTCTTTTACTTTAAGCAAGTACGCAGACAAAAGAGAAAGCAGCATTTTGGATTCGGCCGAGAGAAATGGCAGAAGGAATTCTAAGTGGAATTTTCTGATAAGGCCATAAGGTGTGCCGTAAACAGTGGGATGCGATCGTTTGAAAAAAAATGCCTCTTGAATTGCATTTCAGGTTCTCACTCTACTCCAACATAAGAAACAGCTAGAGAGTAGGGGAATGATAGACGCACAAACTGTTCAGAAACTTTTTTAAAGCTTAATTATACTCCGTGCTTGAGTAAAAAATATAAAGAAGACCTGATTCTCTATTAGTTGATTAGTTTTGCATATGGTTCCTATATGATACATGTAAGTTTGCAAGACCATCGAAACTCAATGGGGAAAATGCACGCTAATTAAGTACTCATTTTCTACCGAGTACGGTTTCTACAGGAGATTGAAAAGCATTGTTTTCAAAAGTTGACATCCTGCCGAGTCTGAAATGTTATAACAATAACAACTAACTAATCCTCCCTAATCGAAAACGCATGTCACAGTATTTATGGAAGGATGCAATTCGGTTTTCAGAACTTACCTACTTTCCAAACAATTTTAAACCGACCTGTCATTACACATTCATTCAGGGTTACCAAACTATAAGCTGTTTACCTTCCATGTATACATACATGGAAGCATACATTACTATTCGCTGGTTAGAGTGTGCCAGGTAGAGTTCATAAAACTAAGAAGAATATTTAAACTATATTGTAAACCTTACAGCCATCACTTGTAAATCCCGAGACAAGATGCTTTATAAACGAAGAGTTTACGGTCTTGAAGAATCTTATAGTCAAGACGTTTTTAAAACCAAATTACACCTTTTCCTTGCGTATAAAACATAAAAAGGACGCACTTTTCCAAATAATTAGTAGAAGAACAAATAAACCTATGACATTTAATTGAACTTATGTGAGCCGTGAAGACCACTAAGAAAAATGTACGCTGCCTAACTGGTAATTTTTTTACGAAATGGAGACCTTGTGGGCGGCCGAAAAGAAATTCTTTGAAATGCCGGCATCCGAAGTAACTTACATATCTTAAGATTATGCGGGACAATAAATAATAATAAAACCCACGTAAGTAGCCTTGTCGAGTCGAAACTGCATTCCGGAATTTCGGATTACATCTTACAAATTGGCACATCTTCTGTACATCTCATGGTCTGCCTCAAATTATGAATGGTCCGACTATTATTAATTACAGAATGCTTAGAATTTATGATGCGATGTAAACCATAAATTTGCAGTCTTCTATAGGCAGGGAAGGTATCTCTGCAATTCCAATATAAATACCACTTAGTCAAAAAAGTCTTTACTTACGAGCAAAAATCGATTTTATCGATCGATTACAGACCAGGCTTGCATGAATGTATGTCATCGGCATTGGCCCGTCTGACAGCAAGATTTCTCCCTTTAGCAGTTTTCCTCAGGGGAATGTCCTTTATTTTTATTTTTACCATATCTAGGTGCGTATTAGTCCTGTAGTAAACCGCAAGGGCTTCCTTCTCCTCTACGATGATCAACATCCAACCTGGGTTCGTCGATGGGTTGTCGTTCGCCGTCCCTTCCTGTATATCCATGAAAATCAGAAAGACCTAGTCGAGAGAGATATTATAAACCTAACAACTGCCAAAATCGAGTACAGGTGAGTCTATGTGTCATATCTACAGCAGAATTTAATAGCAAAATTTGTCTTATTTCAACTGTTATCCTGTTCACATTTTTCCTGCGTTTTACGGTATTCAGCACTGAAAAGAGTCAGGTTTCAATTTTTTAATTTACTCTCGACAATTCTGCAATCAGCCCGCAGAAATGGTCTGTGGACTTTTATCTGATTTTGTTTATCTTCCGGCCTTAACCCATTTATCTCACTATCGGCTTTTTAGTTTTTTTGTGCGTTTTTCCACTCTTTTGCCCCTCGCCATTGCGTTTCATTTGAGTATAGCGAAGATGCAGTTTTCTATCCATGCCCTCAGATGCGTGCAGATAATCAGTGGCCCGCATAGTCGAATGATGGACTGCTTTTAGAGGAGAGTGATCTTACTTTCGGTGAATGAAACGCTTTGGTATTTTTGTGGAAACACCCTGATGATATGTAAAGTACGTTAACCATCGTTGTTGGGAGAAGTCAGTTTACTGCAGACGGAAAGATTCCGCAGGAAATTTGTGTCTTTAACTAAGAAGTAAGTGGAGCTATCAGCTAAACTTTGATAGACATTTTATTACACATGCGCTGGTAAACGCGCGGAAGCGGGTGCTTATTTGCTCTACACCTTATTTATGATACAGATATGAACCGTGACAGTGTCTGATGAAATGCGTTTTTGTGTCCAGGCTATTTTGACTCTTGAAAAGTGTCAGAACATAGGAGAAACTTTCTTATGCGGAGGGTATAAAGAACCCTAGTAGACAACGCTTCACAGAACTTTTCACCTTGTAAATTGAACAGACTAAAAAACCGCAGCGTCTTTCGCAGACTCCAGCAATCAGCATGCACTACTTTAGAACGCCTTGGTAGGAGGTAAAATCTAAAGTGAGCTCAAATCATCTCATTTGCCGGGTGTGACAGAAGGAACCAAATAATGCTTTTTGAGAACTCCCAAGAAATACATGAGATATATGGTTTATTCCTATTTTCTTATAATCACAAAAGGAGTCACTGCCGCTCTACTTGTTGCACTTATTATCATGTTCAACGCTTTTGTATGGACGGCTACACGTTTGGCGGCTTTCAGCAGCCAGCGAACGCAGTCCTCTCCGACGTTTCGTGTCCACTCGTTCATGACCCTGAGACAAGCCGTGCGAAACCTTCCGCCAGACTGTTACAAATGGCAGGACTTAGTGGCGTACGCCTCACCTTTAGTAAAGCTATTGCGAAAAGGTCACAAAATGTGCGGTCAGGGAGCGCGAGTGCATTCGATGGGACTCCCTGGTCGTCATAGTGAGCAAGAAGCCCATTTTCATCATCACTCAGGAAACCGCATGACCAGTAATTCCCTTGCAAATTTGAAAAACTGCGAAGGACGTCTGTCTTAATGAAAAAGACATCCACAAGGTCACTTTCCGTCAGAAGTCGTGAAACAAAAAACTCCTGCATCATCTGCGAGTAGCTTTCTTCTGCAAAGTTGATCGTGTTACTGAAGGTATATAGGAAGATAAACGGCCCAATCAGTCCATTACCAAATATTGCACGTAAGACTGCCTGCTTTAGAATGGTCACTCCATTGGATTTTTTTCATATTCCACAGTTGTGATGCTTTGCTGACCAGGGAGATTAAAAATTAACTCGTTGAAGTAACACAACTTCAACTAGAGGAGTTTTGGCGATGGTGAAGGAATGGTTCACACATTTACCCCCGAACATCATAGTCGCCTGCCCGGAATGTCAGAGGAACCTGAATGGGGTAGAGGTTCATTTACTGCATCGAGCTGGTGGGCTTCGACGCAGCATTCAAAAAGGCCTTTCCCAACTTTGCGGAACCACCTGCCACAGGGAATCAGTGTTGGCATAATAGTATTACCGACAAAGACAAGGGAGACTGGAATGGCCATTTCTGGCTTATTAGCCGTCGTCAGCCAGCCATACCCAAGCCCGAAGTGTGGACCATCCGAGCCTCGAACTCGCGACATGTTGGTTTAGAAGTCAACGCCTCTACTCACCGGGCCACGGTGAGTAGAGGCGTTGACTTCTAAACCAACAGGTCGCGAGTTCGAGGCTCGGGTGTTCCACACTTCGGGCTTGGGTATGGCTGGCTGACGACGGCTAATAAGCCAGAAATGGCCATTCCAGTCTCCCTTGTCTTTGTCGGTAATGTTATTCTGCCTATATATCATGCGCCGCTGTGCGGCTGCTGGTTGGGCTCGAGAGAGAGTCCATAAGGCACAACGGAACGAGTGAGTTCCGTATGAACGATCGGTGAGCGCCCCCTAACATTGGAATCAGTGTTCTTAGCAACGGCGGCCGTAACTAGCCTTTTTATGTGCGGTTTGCCAAGAATGGATTCCGTCTGTAGAAAGGGCGAAGGCAGGATGAAGGAGCACACTTGATTGACGGTAGAGTTTCATTTTGGCATGCCTTTGCAGACCGATGTAGACATTATACTGCCAACAGCAGTTACTTACCTTGACCTCAAACCATTACCTAAAAGCTGTTATTTTTTGAAACTCTGCGTTTTGCTTATTTTCCAACTAACGCACTCATGATCGTTGCCATGCGAACGCGTACGGTATGAATTCTGGCAGAAGTCCAAACAGTTTCTGTCTTGCATTTTGTTATCGTACACGAAGCACCCCCTTATAACATGATTTGCAGTCTACTGACAGTTAAGAGGGGGTTTTCCCACTTACTGTTGTCACAGAATGTTGTCATGGATAAAGCAAATTGGGATAGGCATTCAAGCATCAAGACGTCGATAAAGCTCTTCAAATTGACAATCAGCTGTCGTCGATGCTTAATATACCCCCATCCAGCTGTCTATTTGGCAGAAATACCGTAAGGCCAATTTGCGAGCCTTTTGCTCCCAAAAATAGTTAAGTTTAAGCTGTCAAACGCCGGCCTATTCATATCCCTCCAATCGATGACTGCAATTCAGTAGGAAGGCAAAAATGTGTGACGACTTTTGGAACAATCTGCATATATCGTCTTAAATGGTCTAAATGTAACGGCGGCACGCTGAAGTTTTCCATGGCATTAATTTCAATCGGCTATTATACTAGCCATAAAACCAAATCTTGCCCACTTTTGCAACCGAATGTACCGGAACATGCATTATAGAAAAAATCCTGTTAGAACTTACGAGCATGTACCTGATTGCTCTTCAGATAATGTTTTGTTTTATATTGGTAACAGTACCTAGATATTGTCAGTAAACATCCTGATTAAAATCCTCAGTGAGTTTCATAGCAATGATCCGCTGATTATATGGGTCTCAGCTTTTAAAGTAAGAAATGATTAAGAAGCATTGAATGTATCATCTCAAGGTTTTCCCTGATATTCCATTTCTGACTAATATCTAAGTTTTTGGAGACTTTAGTCTACCGCACTCATATCTACCCCGAAACCGTCCCTTGTGGCAAAATCAGGTTGTTTAGACACTTTTAACTAATTTTATGAAGCTTGGTAGGGGACGTTCACCGACCGTTCTTACGAAACTCACTCGTTCCGTTTTGCCTTATGGGCTCTCTCTAGAGCCCAACCAGCAGCCGCACAGCGGCGCATGATGTAGGCAGAATGGCATTACGAATAACACTATGAGGTTTACGCTCATCCCGGACTTGAGGTTAAACCCTTGCAGAGAGTCACATATATGTATATTCTGAATAATTCCGCACAAAGAGAACTGAGACCATGATGGACATTTCTGGCTTATCAAATGTCGTCATACAGCATCTTTATATCGGTCTCGATCTCTAAACGGGCCACGTGCTAGATGCGCTGGACCAACACGGGGGCCACATCCTACTCAGGCAGGCGTTATCTCTGCGCAATAACAAATGCCAACACTTGCGGGGTGCGCTGGCAGACCCCGTTGTCGGCAATCGTCGTACAACTGAACCTCTGCCACCACCCCATTGTTTTGTGGTCAAAATCCTGGTCATTTGTGTGTGGACCAGGGGGTGCGGAGTGGAGCGCCAAGGCGAGGATCCGTCCGAGCCATCCACCTGCGGCCTCCACCGTCTCCGGTATTCTTGACTTGGTCTTGACACCGGGCTCCGGCGGGGGAGGAGGATAGAGTGTAGGTAGATGCTACGCAAGTCTACTGGCACTATAAACCCCTGCGTAAGTCACCGTCCCTGCTCCTACAATGCAGTCTGTGGGGCACACTGTGGACATCGTCGAAATCGACGGTCGAACTGTCGTATATCGATCTCGCATGCTTCAGTTGTAGCGTGGGTTGTTGTCCGGGGTCAGTCTAGCTCCTATGAAGAAATTAAAAACCAGGCAACAAACTAAAGGCAACATCGAGCGCCTGGCAACGTCATTCAAAGAGGCGACGACGGAGAAGAAAGCGAGTAGACCGTAATGTATTTATTGTCCTCTTGATAACTCAAATCAACCTCGCTTCCCTTCTGACCCGCCAAAGCTTCCGATTCATTCGTGTCGGCTTCGTCGGGCCGGCCTGGCCATTCACTGACTGTTTCCCTACAAGGGAAGAGAGAAACGATGTACAAGAAATAGGAAAAGTCATATGGGGGTACACAGTCGTCTTGACTTAAAAGCGCCCGATAACCAATGGACTAAGGTCTTCCGCCACAAAGACAGCAAATGCTCCTTCTGTGATACTGCGTCAAAGGCTGGATTCTCTGTCTTCAAAAACCAATTCTTGTACTCGAAATCAGTCCAGTCCTCCCGGCTGGTGTAATCTTTATGGTCTGCTAAACATGCTTACCCTCTTGAAGCTGACGACTAATCGCTTGAATGATTCTCCCCTCTACGTAGCCTTTCGCCTACAATAGAGCAGTTCGCTAAAGGATTCTGCGCCACTGCGAAGAACGATTCAGAAACCTCAAATGACGACAATGCTGCCGTATTCCTCCTCACTTGTTCACAACGCAAAGTTTACATAAAGACGCCGGAGAGAGGCGCAGACGTTCACGAATGGCTCTACGCCTTTAATCCCCTTATGGCCGGTGAAATCAGGTAAGAGAGGTGATTTTTGAAAAAGGCTGCTGAAGAAGTAATGTGTAAACAAGGCCATCAGAGACGATGCTTGCTTACCCGCTAAGAAAATTAGCGTGAAACCCACCTGATGAGAGTGCCATCTCAACTGACCCTGTAATTCCTGTAAGAAGGCTACAGTTCCGGTCACAGAATTACAAAAATCATTGCTGAAAATGCCTCAGCTTAGTGACAATTTTAACAGTTCAGTCAACTTGTCCTTAATCAGGGTTCCTATGTAGAGGCAGGTGGTATATGGGTTGGATAACGTAATTGCCCAACCAATTTCGCCTTAACTATCTAAAGCATCTGTGATTAGGCCACGCCTCCAGCCTAATCGCCTAGGCGGACATTCGTACTGGCATAGCTGCCCAGCCAACTGATTGCACCCTGGGCTTATTAGTCTCTACTCCTACCACCGCCGGCAGTTGGGCTTGAGAGGCAGATATAGGTCTTGATAGCGGCAATTACTTTGTAAGCCTACATAATTTGTTAGGCAAAGTCAGCACTGACACACCATTTGATTATTTCTTTGTCAGGTTTCGAGAGCGTTCTATTTTGTTGCTTTCTAAATTCTTCAGAAATTAACTACGAACCTGGAGTAGATCAGTACATTCTAGAACTATATGCACAGACCGAGATTTTGTGCATGAATATCTGGCCTGAATTTCATCGGCCATGACAAATAACCAATAGGTAACTAGTAGTATATTTTAGGGTGAGAGTTTACCAAACTAGCAGCGCAGGTACTAGCCAAAAGCATCTGTAGATCCTAGAATGTACTGATCTACTCCAAATTTACAGTTAATTTCTGGGAAAATTAAAACGAAACAATTTCTAAATTGGCGTGTCTGCCAGAAAAAAGACTGGGAATGCTGGAGGACCAACCGATGAGCCGAGCTACCCGCAACTGTGCTACGCAGCGGCAGAATGTCGGCGAAACACGTGTGAGGGCTACTATCTTTGTGGCTAGTACGGTATCATCTTAACCTAAAAGTGAACCATTTTTAATTGTGAGTGCGTAAAATGGGATTCCTCCAGAATAACGAATTTGCTAATTATTCCTTTTATATGCTATAAGTCGAGTATAAAGGAGACGAGGATAATTATATAGGAGTCCCAGTCTGCCCTCCGCTTCCACTTCACACAGGGCGACACAGTCTGGCTGTGACGGGGATGTCCTGATTTGCAGAACCAAGTGTAATCCAGTTTGAACGGATTTGACACGGGCTGCGATCTAGACTAAAGGAAAATGAAGAGGTCTAGACATACATATGTGAAACATCAGCGTGCTCCCGAGCTGACATGGAAAAAAGTTCCACCTTTCAGTCGCCCCGGAATCCGCATTTTCATTTATTCCTGCTGCTGTACCGGGACAATTCCAGCTAACCTGATTGTTATAGCAACAGTTGAGCTAAATGACCTGGATCAATCGATATCCAGCGGACTCCTGGTGTCATCTAATTACCAATCCATAGAGATATGAGTCATAAATGAATTCAAATTTATCATTCAACGATTTTCGTCGACGGTCATACGGTGGAAAAATTTTGGTTAGTCGTTATGAAACCAGAATGAAAACCAGACCGCCTAAAAATAGCAATAAAATTTGTGAGTTTACAGTCTCTAAATGCGAGCAGGAAACAGCGATACTGGAAACTTCTGACAGCGAATGAGAGCTTTATAATGGTCTCTTATAATTGCGTGATTGGTCAGCATAGAACGTCTGCCTTTGCTTGTTTGTAGAGTAGGCATTAAACGTGCGCTTGGTTTGTACCCGAGACTGCGAACGCTGGTTTGCTTAATTGTGATGTGCAACCTTGGGCTGTTCCACATGCTCGACAAGATGCAGTTAACACGTGCAGCGAAAAGCCTGTGAAGACTAGGTGCCTTCTACGCTGGAATGAAGTGATTTCTATCAGCTAGATGTTAATTTACTTTTATCCCTTCAAGCCCATATAGGTTCCAAGGCGGTGCACTGGGTGTTCACTGCTCAAGATATATGAGCAATTTGGACATAAACCGAGAACATTGCCGCTAAGCAGCTTCATTTTCGTAATCTTGTGAGTGCGGAAATGTATTACTGTTGGCATGCGGTGATTCCGTCACATGCGGTATTGCTGCCACAATGTTGAATTTTGAGAGAAGGACGTGGAATGCCCGTTAGACGTCCCTCCACAACTATCGTTGCCTCCCTCATGCTCGATCTATGGCATATATAAGGATTAAATTGCGAATATATGATGAAAGCGCGGAGCATTCATGTCTAGTTTCTGTCCAAACTGAAGTTTCCATGTTCTTACTATGGTTTGTTGCGGGAATACAGGTTAGGCTATCTGCCCAATATTTCATGTCTTGGTTAGTTGGAACTCCTAACTTGGAAGACATATTCAGTCACACATGTCGCGACATTAAGAAGCTTACGTTGTTGTTTATTCTTGGTCATCAGAAGTTACCGTCATCAGTAAAAGAATTTGATAACGGAAAATGAGGATGACCTCGGCGACCTAGTAAATGGTCTACCCAACGCAGATTTCGAAAGAAAAAACAACCCAACTGTCGAAAAGTAGAATCGTGAACGAAAATATCCTACTGATTATTTCTGAGTGCTCAA